>JANHZT010003857.1:87132-102891 GCA_032468215.1 Stegonotus admiraltiensis
TTGAAGTCCACAGGGTGTGAAAGAGCCAAGTTTGCCTACCACTGCTCTGGATCATTGGTAGCTAGCAGGTGGCCACAGCCACCCTTATTCTAACCATTCATGTTCCTGGAAACTTCACTGTATGGGTGTTGACAAACTCTTGCTGCTTTCACCAAAAAGGCAAAGGCACTGTCATGCTACTGGTCCATATTTGTAATGTATATTGCAATGTACATTGTATAAGGATCTACAAAAGAGAATGATGCTACTTTCATTCCTCTGTGTCCCTTGTTCCTCCTTGAAGATATTTCTGCTTCACTACTTTTCTCTTATTCTCAGTAAGGCTGATTTATTGCTTATTACCAGTTTATTTCTAATTAAAGGAATAACGCTTATGTTTTATTTATTTGGTAATAAAAAAAGCTAACTGCAGTTTTGTTTTCTCTCATTAGTCGGGTAAACTGCTTCTGAAAGTGTAAAACACTTGTCAAAATGCCCCTCTTACAGGGGATGAAGGATTGTTGGATCAGACTAATCCAAAACATAGAGGCCAAATGTATTTTCATGCTCATTCTGGCTGTGCTTACATGGTGTCAGTACGAATAAAGAAACTGGCAAAAATACAGGGGATCATGCACTTAGCAATGACAGGAACCCCTGCCATTCTTCTTCTTCCCATAATCATTCCTGCCACGTGGAACATAACATCCAAAGTGGACAAAGTATTTTTGAAGTCTCCTTTGGAATTAAGTTAAAGGAATAGGACATACAATTGGGGTCTAAAAGGAAGGGCTAGTGATAATAATTTTTACATAATTCTCAAGTTCATCACATATCCTATTAGAATAGGATGGTCAGTGTGAATAGGTTAGGATATAACAAGATAAAACAGAACCCCCCCCCCACTTGATTAGGAACTAAAAACATAGTTTGAGACAGGAAAATATTCTTATTACAGAGTGCAGAACTATAATGAGCGTATTTTTTACAAAGTTAGAGGCATTCATTATTACAGATGCTTTGGATATTACAGTATTAATCCTTCATTATTAATGGAAGAAAATAGACAAGAGGGCCTATTAAGGTCAACATATTTCGGCTGCTGTGATTGCTGGTTGTGATTTATTATTTTTTCTCTCTCTCGTCACTCCGTTAGTTATCCAAACTTCAATCCAAATGTATGTGATATTTTTGCACTTTTGACTACAGCTCCTTTGTTAATTTATGTCTGCTTTGCTTCAAAAAGAGATCTATCATGGATGTTTGGATTCTCTGCCTCACACTATTCCAGCTGTCCTGCAACTCTTTCTTGGGCATGCTTTTTCATTTTTTAAGAACACGCTGTACTGAAATAATAATCCAGAATAAAGTGTTTGCCAATAATCTTTCCATATTTCCTGTACACATGGAGACAAATGTGTGATAGAATCCATACATTTAATTCTATTTAGTTAACACTGCTTTGAAACTAATAGAAGGCAAATAAAATCAGCCTTAGTTGTACATGTAATACAGGGTATTAAGTTTATTAAGCCTCTGTAATTAAAAGCATAAACCGTAGCTGGACTTTTGCAAATGTAACCTCACAGATGATAACAGGATTAAAGATTCAAGACTGTCTGCACTTACCTGGGAACAAACTCACAAAACCTCCATAGGATTCTACTGTGAATCATCTTAGGAACAGCTAGTGGGCTGCATTTTGCAGATAAGCATTTTAAAAGATACAGATTCACAGTTTAAATTCGTTAATGGCCATTCTGAATCTTTGAGTAGGTTATAAACAAAATGTTTAAGTTTAAAATAAACTCAAAGAATGTCACTACATTAGGCACTACTATTTTTTTTTCTTATTCAGAAGCCAGGGCAGAGTTTATCAAAAAGTGTTCAACAAACTCATAGCTAAACTAGGCTCATCTTGATGTATAAATTAGTTCATCATGATGAATTAGCAACAGGGAGGAAGGAAATGATGCATGTTTGCTAGAATATCAGTGAAAACTCCAACCAGATAGTCCTGCAAGAGTGTGCATACTCTCCAATTATCTCACTTGCATTTGACTTATGTACCCTTCCTTGAACATATTCAGTAGTTTAGGATATGAGGACTCGCTTACACATTTATTTTCAAAGAACTTATGTTCCATAGATGCCTTCCACAAAAAAAGATGCCTTTTTTTCTTTACAGCAACATCAACCTAGTAAGATAGGGAAAGATTGCTGGTTGATGCACAGCTTGAGTTAAACCAGTGAACCTCATGGCCAAGTCAACAACTGAATTTTAGGTCACCCAATGTAATAGCTACTGCAGAAGATTATTTTTTTCCAGGAATGGTGTACACTCTATATCATTGTAGCAAACATGCTATTTATTAATCTCTTCATTTATCTTTGGGTTGGAACAAATGGTTTTTACACAATAGATTATAGAAATCTGATTAATTCACTATTAGTTTGGATGCAAGTTATATCGTTAGCTGACTGGGAAGCTGTCCATGCAGATAGATATAGTGAGTTATAATCGATGAGAAATTAACAGGGTGACAATGTTTACATGCATAAACCAATTCCAGAATATAGGCAAATCAGATTGGTAAATGCATACTTATAATCACACTTTCCCAAATTTTGTATTCATTTCAGCATTTTTAAATTGTGCACAAATTTATATTCAATAAAATCAGAGGTTCCAAAAAAATCAAAAAACAAAACAGAATTATTTCTTGCCATCATACAGTATACTTTCTCCATGGGTGAAATTCTCTGTTAATAGTTGGAACAGCAGAATTGTATTTATCAGAGCCAGGTCGTGTATTTGATAAATTAAAATGATTTTATTAAGAAGTGATCTTGAATACCATGTTTAAAAAAGCCCTACAGCCTGGAATGTATTCAATGAAATTTACTCCAGCATGACATAAGTACATAAAAAAGCCTTCAAGTTCAAAGTAAAGATTTTCCATGCCATACTATATTCCATTCCTATGTTACATTTATTGGATTGCACCATTAATCAATTAATCCACTGACACTTATATATTTAACAGACTAAATTCTCCTTAATAGACTAATAGTCTTAATATTCATGAGTCATTTGAAAATGTAATAAACTAAATGTAAACTTTCAAAAATTTAGATTTAGTACTGGGCAATTACCGTCAAAAGTAGCACCAAGGGTGGGGCATTTAATGGTCTTGTAGGTGTCTCTGACTTACAAATTCCCAGCATGCTGCACAAGATTGCTGGGAATTATAGTTCAGCAATGACTGCAGAGCCTCAAATTTCCCAATGCTGATTTAAATAATTCTCCATCACAGCAAAGCACATATTTTACTTAAATGACAAGTGACCTACCTTCACCCAGTATTGTTCATATTGGGCATCCTTAGACAAATGCAAGGCCATTCTTTTACAGACTCCATAATGGAGGCTATGATATGGCTTTGCATGGAAATTAATTTCTGGTGCTTTTATACTTCCTTCTTCTCAAATCAATGATAAGCAAATTCCATGTAATGTAAGCATCTAAGCAAAGGGAAGGGGAAGGAAAGCATGTAACATTAAATGATGCTGAAAAGATCTTAACAGCTGCCTTGAATTGTGGCTTTTCTGATTAAGCATCATCTCTACAGTGCTGTCAAGAAGAAAATATCACACAATAGATATGTAGAACATCAGGGCAAAGTGAAAGACATCTAGTTCAGGCCACTTGGTGTTTAGCATTTCTGTGGACTTGAAGCATATAGCTAAACACCAAGCTATGCTTAAGTCAGTGCTAACATGGACCCAGATTGTTGGGGGCAATATGCTGACTCTGTAAATTGCTGAGTTTACAGAGGGCTGTAAAAGCACTGTGAAGCAGTATATAAATCTACGTGCTATTACTTGTCTGGAAATATTTCCATATCACCTGTATGTGAAAAACTTTCACATCAAGGGAAAAGCCTAACAGCAAAATATACACATGAGAATAGGACGATAGCTTGGTTGAAAAGTCCTTATTGAACTCCAGACATCATCAGGTCTAAAACAATGGAGAGTCGGTAGATACACCCTTGGGATAAGCAACTTCCCCTGTTTCTATTCAGAAAGCAATAAATTTCTGATGCGCCTTCCAACAAAATGCATTTCTTCATGTGCATTCCGTGATTGCATTACAGATTTGTGTCATACTCCCTTCCTGGACAGCTGAATTTGCTGTTAAAAATGGTGTTAATACAGTGCGAAAAAGCATCACATGTAAACAAGCAGAGAACTCCATAACTGTAGAAAAAGCTTTATTTTGGTAATGATGGTATCTGATTATCAATTAATTTTTCTTTTTCTATACTACAGATACAGAAATATTATCTGTAAATAAGATTTCCTTACCTACAACATTTCCTTACTTATATTATAATCTTTTCAGAGCTTTCTGCCATGGAAATGACATTACAACCATCCAAGTCTAAATGAAGGGAGAGATTCTTCCACTCATGCAAAGCGGCCTTTTGGTTTCCTACATCTGGTTTCATCTCAAAATACTCCTCTCAGTTCTGAAAGCTTGTAGCAATTTAAGATGAAAGGGTCAGTTGGGTAGCAAAATTGGTCTCCAAACCACACCTATGGGGCCCTGTGCATCAACATCTCCAAACTCAAGCTTCAACATAACTAAAATGTCCAGCCAGTAATATAAAATGAATATTTTTGATTTCATGGAATTTTACCCTTCACAACAATTCTATCAACACTAATTATTTGGCTTTCAAAAGTTGAACTGTCTACTTCAGCCAATGTGCCTGTATACCTGAAAAGGATGGAAGGTTCTTCAGTGTGCAAAGACTTTCTTTTTGGCCATGTCATCTACGGTTAATCTGTGGACATAGGTTTCAATAGATGTATCAAAAGTATGCAAATTTGTATTGCTTCTTATCAAAGTACATGAAATAACTGGAAAAGCTTTCGTTATCATTAATCACATTCTATATATCAGCAAAAAACAAGCTTCATTGGCATTTTGCCAGTGCAGTCTCCATAGTTACCAAAATCTATTTCTCTGGACCAACTCTGTGTATTTGCCTGTAAGTGTTGTGTGAATATCATAGCATCCCAAAACTTTGTAGTCCACACAAGCGACTTCAATCTGGCACTGAAGACAAATTCCAGGGCCAAACTTTGATACATGTTAAGATCTATCCGTGGCATTGTGATACTCAGCCACTGCTGAGCGAGGCCCAGATTATTTAGTAAATTTAAAATAGTCCAAGGCAACTGATGAACACCATACCCTGTAGACTGTTTCCCTCAAAACTTGATATAGTTAGTACATGGAGCCAACTTACCATCCTTCAGTCATTAAAAAAAAGGAATTTTTGAATATGTTGACAATAATATTTTCTCTTTCTTTCACGGCCCATTATTATCAATAAAAATCACTTCAGTTTCCTTCAACCCCCCTATTTTAATTTCAGTATTGAATGAAACTGAAAGCAGCATATAAACCCATGCCAAGAAGCATGATGTAGCTCAGAGCTACACAACTTAATACATAGCATAATGTGTTTCTAATATAATGGAAGACATAAGAATACTTAAGGCTATCCAGAAGAAAATCAAGACCAAAATGGAACCAACAAAAAAAATGGAACCAAGGGCCAACTATTATAAGAAGTGGACAGCACCAATGACATCTCTAATCATCATACTCTCAACTCATAGCATTGTGTCTACCATATTATCAAAAGCACTGTGTGGAAATCTTTTAAATCAGCCTTCTCCACACCAATGACTTTCCAGCGTGCAGTTATGACAAATTCTAGAATTTTCAGGCAGAATTCTGATTGGCTCTACTGATTGAGAATTCTTATCCCAATGCTATTAGAGAGTAACAGCGTGGTGAAGGCTAATGCAGTAGGCAGCATTCTGCTTTTTAAAATAAATTGCACTATTGATCCAACATTGTTTTTTACCTGACTTTCAAAGTCGAACACAATCATAGTTAAAAAGCACAAGCAATTTTTTTATCCTGACTGGTGTGCTGTCTAGTTTTATTGAAACATATTCAACATTGTCTAGATCTGAACAGATTACTCCAGATCATGAATTCAAGGCAACAATCAGCTGATGATAGGCCAGCTTCTATTTCTTTTCTCTGGAAATATTTTCTCTTCATAGTTAATAGCCATGAGACCATTTAGGTGACAATGCTCTCTAATAGCATACAATTTCATTTGAGTTTCTGCTGCTTTACTGTTAATGAAAGTGGACAAATCCTGTCAGGAACGGTATCAATGAATAAGTATCTGAAATTGCGAGATAATCAAACTAGTCTATTCAAAATGTTCATTAAACACAGTGACCACATTGCTAGTAAAGCTGGCATTCACTCACTAGTGAACTTGAAATTCTGATGGCAATGGACACATTTTTGAGGGGACAGTTTCTTAGTATCATGAGATTTAAGGTTAAATAACACTTAGTATCATGAGATTTAAGGTTAAATTATCACCAGCTTCTAATTAAAAATAGACAAACAAGCAGCAATAAATTAAGAAACTTCACAATAATTAGAGTTTGTACTTTCTCAACTGATTTCTATTTTAATGGTGATTTCTGTTCTATTGTACTGCAACTTTTCAAAAGAAGCACAGCAGTAAAGCAGTTAGAAAAGTCCTTATTCTGGACTGAGTTAAAATCTTATTATGGATTATCATGTAGCTCAAGTATATCACTAGACATCTGTATGATTTATTGTACGCAAACAATGTATGGCTTGTGCATATCAAAGCACAGTTAATCTCTCCTTCTTAATAGTTCTCAAATGAAATCCACACTGTTTATGCACCATCTGCAGCCATTTCATTCAGTTTTTCTTATCAGACTACATTAAATTGATAAAAGGAACCTATCAAAAAAAAGTAGTTAATGTAATTATAGGCAAGCTGGAAATGATTTGCTTTTAGCCCTGGAATTTCAGGAGAAGTCAACAGTCTTCAGTGTAACAGGAATGCTGCCTTATTTGGTACAGCAAGCTTATTTTTTTTAAAAGACAATTATGTCAGGAAAAGCCATTAAGTTCAACTGTATTGGTAACATGATCTATATTTCCAGAAAAACAGTCACTGTTTTTAATCAAAAATGGATATAATTCCTGCACTTTTAAAGACACATTGTAAATACACTTGCTTGTGCTGCAGTGTTTTTTATTGCACGTAGACCAATGACATACAGTAGTAAACGGCACCCAAATAATATAAATACAATATAAAACGCATGTGCATACAGTCCCTCGCATACATAGACACACAGACACACAAATGCACAGAAGTAAAAATGGAGAAAGACAATGAAGCACTACATTCACAAAAGGTTCACATGATTTTCTGGAAGTTAGAGAAGTTACTAATAGAAACTCTTGGGTATGAACATACTTACAGTACCTCCATCAAATCACATAATATTGTTTTAAAAAATAACCATCAGCCAGCAATAGAAATCAAGTTGGAATCTACTTTGTTTTCCAGTGGGTTTGTCTATAAGAATGTGTGTGTTTGTGTGTGTGTGTGTGTGTGTGTGTGAGAGAGAGAGAGAGAGAGAGAGAGAAAGACTTACAGAGAGAACTTTGTTAATACTGTGCAAAAAAGAAAAAAAATCTCTCATTCTTTTCAAATGTGCAGTCATATTTCTGGTGCTTGTAGCCAAATTTTCTCTTCTATTTTTCAATGTGAACAATTTGTCTATTGAGATACTCCTGACTCTATTTTTATTTTTTAAAAAACCCTTAACTAGCAATACATAAATAAGCTGTTTAATATAAACACATTTTCCCTGTACAATATGCACAGCTTGAGGTAGATGTTTTATAGCCTTACTGCTGATGTCTCATATGATAAGAAAAGCAATATTCCTCACCCCTGACATCACTGGGCGAAAGGACCAAACCCAAGAGAAATTGGATCAAAACAAAATACTCTGCATTTGCAGTCTTTCTGATGGATCTTCTTGGATATTAAGGAGCATGTAGGTTTTCAAGGCTACAAACTAATGAGCACTTAGCTGTATATGGGAACAAGTTTCCTCAAACTCGCTTCAGACTAAACATGCATCGGATGATCAGACTGCGTAACAAAAGTCATTAGAAAATGTTTCAATGGCTTATTCCAAAGAGACTTTAAGTATGGTTTCTAAAGTTGTTTCCTGCCTGAAATTCACACCGATCTCAGGAAAAATAAACAGGTGGCCAGCACTTCTTCTTTTCCTTTCAAGGATTGAATAAATTAAAAGCAAAAAAAAAAAAAGGCTACTTGTGCTACTGACAGACCAGATAATAGTAAAAACAACTAAGGGCGTTATCTCTAGCTCTAAAATTAAACTGTCAGCCAAGGGCTTCTTCCTATTTCCTTCAGTATCAGGAGAGCCTGCCTTGCTTTTCCATTAATGTTTGGCTGAACCCTTGCTACAAATTCAGCTTTTCCTGAAACATTTCTTTTACAAATTCCTTGCAACTTGCTTTTGTTCCTTTTCTGGGACACCACTCCCTACTTACCTAACCTCCCCACTGCCACCTGTGCAGCATACAATCAAAAAATAATAATCCAAATGACTTGGAAAATGAATAGTTTCCTTTTTTTCCCAGTGGTTGGTCTCTCTTCTGTTTCCTTCCATTTGGATAAGAGGTATGCTGTATACAAGTTCACCTGCTTTGTACTTCAGGTAAATAACATCTTCTTCCAACTGAAAAAAGTCAGTCTGGAGTTTTGAATATTAGCCAGTCTCCCAATGTATTCTTTAAGGGTCCTCCCCCTCCTATCTATAGTTTTGGCTCCATTTCTTGCTTTGTAATATGCAACATACCCTCCCATTTCTTTTATCCCACTCACCACATGCCCTTTATACCTTGGACTCTGAATAGGAGATTTTACTGTTCCCTTCCTCCAAGCTGGAGTCACTTCCATCCTGCATACCACCATTATAATCAGACCACGTCCCTCCAAGAGTACATGGAGCTGTATTTCCCAGGGTACTGATGAAACCTCCAGGGTAATGAGAGAACTCTCCAGTGCTGGCATGCAACCTTCGGTCTGCTTTTCTAGGACAGCACAACATCCTTTTGAAGGCCTTACGAAAATCAGGGCTCCTGCAGTAAATGATGGGATTGAAGGCAGAGTTGGCGTAGCCCAACCAGTTGAAGAATACAAAGAGCTGGTCTGGTACAAGACCTCTATTAAAGACTTTGACTATATTGACCAGGAAAAACGGTAGCCAACAAAGAGTAAAAACCCCCATGATGATGCCCAAAGTTTTAAGAGCTTTTTGTTCCCTTATAGCTAGAATCCGGGATGTTTTTCTTCTATTAGTTTGGCCATTACCCAAGATAGGCAGGTGCTGGTGGACTGGATGCTGGTGCTGCTGGTGATTATTGTAGAACCTGCCCTCACACCTATCAATCTTCTTCATCTGCTCCTTGGCTTCTCTGTAGACTCTAATGTAGACAAAAATCATAACAAAAAGAGGGATGTAGAAAGAGATGACAGAGGATGCAATAGCATATGCCCTGTTGGTGACAAAGTCACAGCAGCTGGGGTCCTCGTAGCAGTTCCAAGCCTCAGGGCCTTTATCTCTCCACCAATGCATCATGATGGGCAAGAAGGACACCAAGGCAGAAATGGCCCAGACAACACAGACGATGATCTTGGCACGTCTCTTCGTCATGAGGCTCTGGTAGCGGAAGGGCGAAGTAATGGCCAAATAACGGTCAATTGCAATGACGCACAGGGTCTCTATGCTTGCTGTCACACACAAGACGTCCACCGAAATCCAGCATTCACATAGGAAGGAGCCCCAGAGCCAAGAGCCTCGCACTACTAGGGTGGCACCAAAGGACACCACCACGGAGCCCATCACCAAGTCAGCACAAGCCAGGGAGGTGATGAAGACGTTGGTGAGGGTTTGCAGCCGTTGCGTCCTCCCAATGGCCGCTATCACCAGACCGTTGCCCACCACAATGAAGGTCACCATCAAAGACATCAGGAGGCTCATGCCCACCACCCACTGCTGGGACAACTCTTCCGTTTTCCAGCTAGGTAGATCCAAGTCAGTGGAGAAGTTGAGAGGTCTCAGGCCAGCCTTAGCAGTCAAGTTGGTTCGGTTGGGAGGGCGACCCTCTAAGAAGAGCCATTCCTCTCCCATGGCTGTGCAGCGAGGCAAAAGGGTCAGCTTAGGGCATCCAGGCTGGAGGCATGAAGGCGAAGCGGGTCCCTCTCCACGCCAGCGCCGTCGGAACGGCGACCGACTCGCTTCGAGGCTGCAGCATGTTTGCGAGCGCTCCTCCAGCGGGCTCCGGCGTCCAGGACACCTCCCCGCGGCCCGCGCGTCAGGCGCTCAGCAACCAATAGGCGGCCGGAGTAGCAGCCACCTCGTTACCTCCGGAGCGGGGCTCGCCTGGTGACCGAGGGGGCAGAAGCGCGGGACGCCCTTCTCTGAGAGGAATTGGCGCCGCCGTTCTCAAGGAGCTTACGACCCCGCCGAGTTCCCGGGGAGCCCTTCGAGCGGTGTCTTCCCCCCTCCTTCCCCCGCCCCTCCTGTCCGAGACTGAGCGGCGGGTTAGGGAGTTCAGAGCGAAGCCTTTTCGGAAGGGGCGCGGAGAGGGTCTGCCTGCCGTCTGGCTTCCCACGGAGGAAGGTCCCGTAGGTGGGGCGGCGCTGAAAGGTTGCGGCTCTCGGGAAGGCGCGTGGAGCCGCCTCTTGCGTGTCCTTGGGGCATCTTCTGCTCCCGCGGATCTCTCTTCCTGTCTAGGCAGGGTGGATTAATCAGCTTTTTACACCCTCTCGTTGCTGAAACTAGACGAGCCACAACACGCCGTCGCTTTTCCTGCCGTCTCTGGCCAGCGGAACAGCCTCCCCGTAAGAGAATAGCCGAGAACGGGGGAGAAGGAGGGGTGGCGTGGGAAGGAGGGTGCCGAGCGTGGGCGAGGGCAGCGGGCGTTCAAAGTTGCCGCTGCCTCTTCCTAATCCGCGCGTGACTTTCGGGGGGGGGGGATGTTACCGTCTTTTCCAGACAGTACAGCGGTGAGTTGGTTGGTGGTGTGTTTGAGGGGCTGGAGAGGCGACTCATTTTCAATACTGCTCCGGATCATCTTTTCCACTTTCCGCATTTTTCCCCCCTGGGCTGAAGTGCCAAACATCAACTTTCACGTCTTCCAGATCAGTTCGTGGAATGAGGAGATAGGAAAAGCAGTCCCAAGAGTTTTGGAAAGCTCCAAAACGTGTGCTGGGTGTTGGGTTGTTTCTTGCTTGCCAATCAACGATGGTCGAACGGTGAATTTTTGGGGTTTTTCCTTTCAGGAACAACGCTGTGTTTACTTTTTTATCTTCTCCAAACTGATGTCCAGCAGGTGTGTTGGAGATGAAAGGAATTTCCCTCCACTTCCTCTGCCCTTACTTTTGCCAGCAATTTTAGATTTAGATTTTACTGCCTGAGGCAATTGAAAGGACAATGGCCTTCTCCATTCCATGCACAGAAGCCAACAACTGCTGTACAGGAAGTCCACACATAGGACAGAAGGAATGTAGATCACTATTGCCTGTTTATTACTTAGGTGTGTGTCCTGCCCTTCCTCCTAAAGTCAAGGCATTTTTAATGGTGATTTCTTTTGATTCTGATCTTTGACTACAGGTTCTTGCAAAGCAGGCTGAGCTAAGAGATAGTACTTGGCTCCCAAATTACTAGTTACCTTTAAATAACTTAAGAATGGACTTGAACCTGGATCTCCCTAGTCCTAGGCCACTGCTCTAACTGTTTGGTAACCATTCATATTCTTACCTTCCATAGAATTAGGTTCCAAGTTGTTCCCTAGAAAGTTTTGCAGAAGACACGGTGTGGTGGAAAGATCATGTTTTCTTCTCTCTGTCTTCTGGCCACCTCATGTGGCTTATTATGATAGCAGAATTTCATAAAAGACATAACCTGAAGATAATTTTATACATGATACGATAAGCAAGAGAGTAAATGTAAAGATTGAATTATGAGTTAATAGTACAATGTATAACACTGGAGTGGGA
This sequence comes from Stegonotus admiraltiensis, assembly GCA_032468215.1. Taxonomy (NCBI): domain Eukaryota; kingdom Metazoa; phylum Chordata; class Lepidosauria; order Squamata; family Colubridae; genus Stegonotus; species Stegonotus admiraltiensis. Next base: position 99,150 of record JANHZT010003857.1, read on the forward strand.
GGAAGGGAAGAGTGTGTAACTAATTTAAGCCTGTTAAGCAGTATTCTGGTGCATGAATCAGAATAACCGCATCTGCATGTCACTTCCTCTTTGTTTGCACGCAACTAGACTCCTAGAAAGACAGTGATATCCCAGTGATACAATGGCCCATTGAAAAGCTTACCAATGCTGTTGGCTTAATTTCTTGCCCATTTTACATGCTAGTCTTTTAATTGTTTAAAAGACCAAATGTCCTCAAGGCAGCCCACAAAATAATGTAAAAAATATATGTGGCAATGGCAGTGTACATACAGAAGTTACTGACAGGAGAGAGAGTGGGAGAGGGAGGGAGGGAGAGAGAGGGAGGGAGGGGAGAGAGAGAGAGAGGAGGAGAGAAATGTCAAGTAAAAAAATCCCAATTGTAGTCAGAATCTGCTGTATTTTCAAGCCTAGACAGCAACCATATTCACAGATCTGTTAATATAATAATGTGCTTTATTTGATCTTGGTTCAATATGTAGAAATCCAGACTTTGTCTCTGGATTTATAATTTGCTATTGATTTATAATTTGCCTTGATTTATAATTTGCTATTTTGTAAAAAAAAAAATACAGTCAGCTCTGCATTATTTAATAAACTAGGGATCACCACCTTATGGCTATATTCAATGTATAACTCTAATCATTGGCAAAAGAGAAAAATGTCACAATAAATTATCTTTTTCATCAGCCTCCGTTAGAACACCCTCAGAATAATAGAATTACATGTGAATGGAAAGTGAATGTACACCAGACTGATAGGTTAATAATGAATCGTTCTATGTAGATGCCTCCTTAATTTCACTGCCATTCAGAATTCCCAGTATCCTGCTCTTATAACTTTCCCCTTTTCAAGTGAATACAGATGGCTGGGAGCCAAAGTAAATGAAATGTGTGACTATAGTTCCCATGGCTTTTTTCTTTAAAAGAAGTAGCAAGAAAGAGAAATATCAAAACAGAGATCATGATACAAAAAAATATTTGTTTAAATTATTCTTTCCACACTGTGGCTTCAATAATAATACTGCTCCCTCTTCCAGATTCCTTTTTATTCCAGGATAATAGCTAACTTTAGCTTCAGTGGCAGTTTTTCTCCTGGAGCAAATAATATCTGAGTGGATGCTTTTAATTACTAAGATTGAAACACTGCACATAACATGAAGATTATTTCTCCATCTGGGTCAGAATCCTAATGCAAGGCAAGGGATCTTTAATCCTGTGTCTACTACTAAGCCAAGCTGGACTGGGTACCATGCTTGCGTTCTTTATTTTAAAAAAGTAAAGTAGATAGCATTTGTAGTGCCGTATCATCCTGACTTTGTGGACCCAGCTATTTTGGAAGTAAATATACAGGAAAAACTAGACATATTTAAGGCCATGTAAAGAGTCTAGCATGTTTTATTATATCTGAATCAGATCAGTGGATTCTTTGCTGTTCTGTTGTTTTTTAAATTCAATTTCACAATACTTCAAACCCTTAAATCCTGCAGGTGATGTTTCCCACTTGGAAACCATATACAGAATCAGGAAAAGGGAATGTAACTGATCCTTCCCCAGGCCCCCTTCTGGAAGGTCAGATGTCGTTGTTAAGATCAGGATGAAAATCTGAACTGTGCCTCTATCTGAGGTGGGCAGGAAATACAGTTTTTGGCTGCTGTGCAATTTCTCAGTAGAAGAAAAAAGGAATCCATCTATTCATGGCTGCAAGTAATTCAAACTGAATGCCTAAAAATGTGAGTCCTTCTCAAGATCAGATCCCTCTTAAGTTCTTGGTGTCAAGATGAGGAAGGGGATGAATCTTTGAGGAGGGTTATTCCAGTTCTCACATGCTTCTTGGGAAGGGAATGGGCATTACAGACCAGAATGACGAACTGTTTCCTCCACAGGCATCCTGGCTGTTACTTCTGGCAGTATTTCCACACATCTGGAGGACACCAGGTTCAAGAAATCTGGCTTAGATTCTAAAATCTCATGACAGAAATGATTCATTTGTCCTCTCTGTTTTTCAGAAAGATTGATTTAGATTTGTACTTTTTAGAATGGCTTATGATGCTGTTGATTTTTGAGTATTGGGGTTTTTTTAATGGATAAGTTGATAAGACATGTGAGAACACTTTGGGGATTGTATGAGCTGAAAAAGCATGTGTAATAATTATATATAAAATAATAAAATATTTGACATTCTGATACTTATCTAACATTCTAACTCCTACATTACAGTGGGCTTAAATAACAATATATTATTTAGGGTTGATTACTATAAGGCACTATATAATAGTCTTCTCCAGTTGAATGCATCTCCAGATGTGTCAGCATCACAACTTCCAGAAATCTTTGGAGGGATTTTTCAGTGGCTGAGAAGCAGGCCAAGCATATTTGGAGGGTGCCCGGTTAGAAAAAACAAGATTATTTATTTTAAATATATCTATCCTGCTTTTCTAGTTTAAGAAGCCCTAAAATCATATCAGTCTTATTCACACCACATAATAACTCAGGCAGGAAAATAATAGCCTCCAGGTTTACATACTGTACATCACAAAAGCACCAACCAAGATTACAATATTAGCAGGCATTGCTATTCATTTTTGAAATGCTAATGTACATTGGTAATAATGTTTCCATTTTATCTATGGCAAATGGATGGATGGATGGATGGATGGATGGATGGATAAATAATAAAACAATAATTCCCTTCTTCCCCCTATTGGTGGTATGCATTTTCCTCAGTCTTGAGTCCTCAACCATAGGCCTAAGATTGGAAGGTTCTGCCTAGGATGTTAACTTTTCCTAACATGCACTCTTCTGGAAGAGAACTCTGATGTTGTTCCTGGGATATGCTGGAGCCATTTTCCAAGCTTAGGATTTCCCAGCCCCAAGTGACTACTATCACTGCACACACCTGAGCTTTGATTTAACCGCACTGACGTCTTGCTCTTTGACAAACCTCTTTCCCCAGTAAACTTTGGCTTCCTGTTTTGTCTGAGGTCACTTGAGAGTCTCTGTGATAAAAGAGACCAAAAGAAAATGATAAGATCTAGCCCACAAAGAATCCATTTACAAGAAAGGTCTGCATCGCCGTCAGGATTCAGAAATCTGTTCTGCCTTTCTGGCAAGAGTATTTGAATGTCTGCTTTATCTGTTTTCCTTTATGAACCTTCTAAATGAAGTAGTCATTTCTATTTGAGTCCCTCAGAGTAGCCCTCAGAGTGTCTTCTGACTGAAAAGGAGTAACATCGTTTTCTGTCATTTTGAGGTGGGAAATACATAAAAATGACAATGTAAACCTTAATATAGACATATCATAGTTAAGAAACAGACACCCTCCAAACTCCCTTCCCTAATTTTGCCTCATCCATATAATGCATAATATGGCTTTCCATTCCATTTTACAGCATCAATACTCCCCTCCACATGTGAAATGTAGCCCTCCATTGAACTCTGAAAATCTTTATAGTAGATAAAACTAGCACTGTAAGTGGTATAATAACAGTTATTCTGCCTCTACAGCAATTTTGGGCACAGTGTGCTAGCAGGACTGTTATATTGCTGTATAGTTTGGAAGCCCCTTAATGTGTGATTAAGAATAGAACCCTGAGACACTTTTTAAACCCAAGACAGAATAACGGCATTTACCAAGTCAGCCATCGATAATTTATGAGATGGAACGTTATTGGTAAGGTTCAAACATTTTTAAAGCCATGGAGTAGTGCCGTGATGGCAAACCT
>JANHZT010003857.1:123219-136496 GCA_032468215.1 Stegonotus admiraltiensis
GTCGGCCAAATTTGATTTGATTGGTTTTAAATTGTTTTTAACTATTGTATTGTGCTGTTTTATTTGATGGCTGTTCATCGCCCTGAGTCCTTTGGGAGAAGGGCAGTATATAAATTTAATAAATAAATAAATAAATAAATAATGTATAAGGCAGTACAAGTAAATAAGAAGGCAACATTGCCAATTCTGCAATATTTTAAAACCTTGGCAAGACTGAGTGACTTTGGCTTTGGGATCCTACTGGTTCTAAGACTATGCCATCTTTGGTGTTGGTTGGGATGGCACTGTACCAGACAGATCTGGTATACAGTCTGGGGGACTTCCTAGACCTGTGTTGGCGAACCTATGACACGTGTGCTGGAAGTGGCACGCAGAGCCATGTCGCCTGGCACATGTGGCATCGCCCATTCTTCTGGGTTTCCAGGGCACGCATGCGCACCAGCCAGCTACTCTGCTGGTTACTGGTGCGCATGTGCGTGTGACAGTCAGCTGGCCTTAACATCTTAGTGCGCGTGTGCACAGGCCATGCTGTCATTGCTTGCATGCAGCCCCAGGATTCCGCCCTTTGACAGCCAGGAGCACTGTCATCAGTCGCTCCCATGCACCCAGCTGCCTGCCTGCCTCATCACTGCCACCATGAGGAAAGGCCCCAAAGTTGTGCTTCCTGAGATCCACGTGGGCTGCCGCAGGGGGAGGCCAGGTATGGCTGGCTGGATGCTGCCTGGAGCTGAGCTCGAGGCTGGCAGGAGGAGGAACGTTGCCTCTTAGGCAGCTCAAACTGTCTGCTGCTGCAGCCTGCTGCCATCCCGTATCCTCTGCCAGCTGCTCTTGCCACTGCCAGGGAAGCGGCTGTGCGAGAACCACTGCTGCCAAGGGCGAGGAGGCTGTGGTGGCAAGGATGGGTGATCCGGGTCTCCCCTGTCTCCCTGCCCAAGCAGACTTCTGGCATAGCCCCAGGCTGAGGGAGGGAGGGAGGGAGGGAAGCCCCTGCTGCTTCTGCCGCCGCCACCCCCTTGCCCCCAGCAAGAGCGGTTCTCATGCTGCCATTTCTCCAGCAGCACCAGGAGCAACTGCTGGGGCAGAGAGGGCAGGGGCAGGCTGTGGTGGCAGGCCGTTCTCTCCAGGTAACAGATAGGCTGCTCCTGGAGCAGGCAGGAGAAGGAGAAGCCACCAGCAGGGAGGCAAGCCACCAAAGGAGGACTGGAGGACAGCACAGCTCCTCACTCATGGAGATCCACTAGTGGGGAAATGGTCGTGGAAAGCGTTAAGAAATGCATGAGCCAGGAAGCGGTCATGCTTCCTGGCAGGAGAGAGTTGCACGTTCAGTTTCCACCGGTAGATCTCCATGAGCGAGAAGCTGCACTCTCCTCCGGTCTTCCTGGGGTGGCTCCTGAAGCAGCCAGGAGAAGGAGAAGCTGCCAGTGGGGAGGCTAAGCTAGAGTTGTATCCAATGTCCATCTCATGAGACAGGACTTTCCAAGAAAAATACCTTATCTCACAGACAAACCAAAAATATGCCCTTGAACCCACTCAAGAGACACTGATTCAAGTAATTTTTGCCATGAGGAAGTGGGATTTGTTGAGTGTGAACCCCCATTAGCTTCATAAATTCCCAAATCATTGACCCAGTGATAAAATCAGATCAAACATAATCTGCTTCCTCCAGGGTTCTCATTAGCTGCGGATCAACCACCTTCATAACAAATGTGCCCATAAAGGGAATGTTGGCGACTGGATTATCATTATTGAGAATTGTTGGGTCCGAGGATGGTCTCTTGAGGAAGAGACTCTTTCACCCACTGCAGGCAGCAGAATTAGGGAACACATGAGATAGAAACTTTCTATAGGGTGAACTATATGTGCCATTTGTCTATGCCTTCAGCTGTCCCAGCTTCTTGCCATCTTCTTGCCATCTTCTTGCCAGCTATTATTTGTTTATTTTATGAAAGAGATGGATACACAGACTTGCTCCTTAACTCTGGAGCAACATTTCATTGCCCCAGGATTGTATTTTCAGGTTTCTTACTTGTCTTTTTGTTTTGTTAAAAAAACAGGCTTCTTAACTAAGCCCACAACCATCAGCAGAAGTCAGGGACCCAAATAATGTCTTTTGGTTAATACTGTATACCCCCACAAGTTAATTTATTATTATTTCTTTATTATTTTGACAATAAGTTTTCCCCCTTCCCCAAATTACATATTGCTTTTCTTTTAATGCAAAACCAGTAAGAACCAATACTGGTCTTTTACAATTCTCCCCTCCCCAATCTTGCTAGACTTACAAAGATGTAGAAATGAAAAGGCTGCAGCTGTTCTCTGTGATAGGAACATCTGGAGGATATCACATAAAATATTTACCTGTTAACATGTAGGCGCTTATAAGTGATGGTGGAGATGAAATATTTGCATTCTAGCATCTGTTTCTAAAAAAACTCAGTAATTGCCTACTGTTTCATGTTGTGTCATGCTAGGGTAGGGAAATGAAGGAAGGAATGTTTGCACAAGTTTCTACTATAAACTATTGAATTCAAAAAATATTTTAATTAGTTCAGCTTTTTTTCCTGGATGTGGGATATGAAATATGAAGTGCATTGATGCACAGTGGATAAAATTTATTTGTGAAAAGTTTCCTTTTTTTCCTTTTTCCTATATAATGTTCCTGAATATAAGGATCACTGAATTTAAGAATGAGCTGTCACTACCAAACTACTTTTAGATTAAAGAAATATTTGAATAAATAGTATTCTAATAATCTTAAATATATTAATTACATGCCATGTAATTTGGTTTCAGGGTGCTATTCAACCATCTGAACATGGCACACCTCTTCATAATTTTTACCCTTTTCTACTCTAATTGCTGATGGGTTTTATTTATACTTGAAGAATAGTGGCTTGGCTGTTGTCCTGAGAAGCAGCAGAGATTATTATATTTAGAAATGTGCTAAGCAACAACAGCTATTTTGCAGAAAAAGAATCACACATCTTAAACAGCACAATGATAGCCTATGACTTTTATTCTTTGATTCTAATTAATACCTTCATTGTTAAAATAGAAGATATTGAATAAACCATTGCAGACATAAATGAAATAAGTATGCACGTCACATACGTTCAAATCTGCTCTGTCCCCCTTGGTTACCTCAATGCCCAGTATCTATTTTCTCTTATCTTATAAAATGGCACATTCCATTTTTTGTCTCTTTACAAAGTAAGTTAAAAATAACGTTGTTTGTGTCACACTGCCATTTATTACAGTGTTCATCAATAAAAGACAGTAAGTAATGCAAAATCAATTTTGCTTATTTCTTGGTTCTTCAACAATAGCAGCTCAATAGCAAGGAATTAGTTTATTCAAGATATACATATTAATTCTAAGAAAATTAGAGGACTTTGTGATGCTATATTTATACAGCTCCTGGTGCTTCTGTTTCTCTGAATGATCCCAACGGCCAACAAAATCGAAGAAAATCAGCTAAAATGACAATAAAAACATTCATTTGGTTAAATTCAGTTGACAGAACAGTGGCACCTACCAAGAAAGTGAAGCAGGTCCCATCTAGTTGTCACTTGGAAAGGAACTTGCCATAAAATCTTGTAGTTATGGCTAGATAATAAAGTAAACAAGAAAAAAAAGAAGTAAATAAAGTATCCTGTAGAAACCTTTTCCACGCTACTACCAAGGAAAATAAATATGCATGAAGTAACCTGGAATGAAACTTGATTTGAAGAAGAATTACATACTTACACCTAAAAATTGATAGATTTCAGACTCAAGAATACAAGGAAAATAGTCATGACTGGGATCGGTTAACAGCTCTTATTCTCCACTGGATATATTAGGACACCAAAGAAGGATTCCTAGGATTCTTTGGTATCTCTGCTGGATGATATCTACCTGGAGCCATTACTTTTTGTTTTCCTTAACTCATCTTCTAACACTTAGATAGTTCCTGTCTCCTGCCAGATAAATAATCCTTGCATCTACTTAGGACACATACTCCTGAACATCTCTTTGCGGTTGTGCTTTGAGAATAACTAAAAGTGAGTGGTAAACAAGCATTGCTTCTTCTAACATTCTTGGCTGTCTGCAATCATGACCCACATTGGAGGAGGAAGGAAGAAACCTTGCTCGAACCTTTGTGGGTGGGATGAGCTCATTTAATGGATTAGATTCAGCCCCTGGGCTAGAAACGCTCCATCCTTGTTATATAATAGGGCTGCACAAAGTATTCAAAGTGTTTTTGAAAGTTTTACACAGCCTGTTATATAACATTAGATGAAAAAGAACCCAACTTTGCATTGCATTGTGCATTGAGATTTCCATTGTTTTGAAAATTAACAGGTGGACAACAAAAATTAATATGGTGTGCTTTCATGATTGCAAGAACGTTGGAATTATAAAACTGGCAGGATTGACTTATTCGTAAAATGTTTATGTGACTTGCCAAACAATATCCTAAAGTGGTATATATTCCAGTTTAAAAACAAGAATAAAACTATTTTAATAAATTTAATACATACAATATATTAAAAAATAAACTAGACACCAAAAATAACGTTATACTTACGTTTCTATAAATCTGTTTCTATTACTCATACAAAATAAATGGTGGAAAACAAGGTTCTTCCATAGGTGCCTAAATTATAGAATGATAGATGTTGTTCAAATAGTACAAAGACTTTTACAGAGATAAGATATATATGCACCATCAATTATAGAAATAGCCTTTCTATATTTGAATAAATTCATGTGTAAAGCCGCATTCAAAAAAACCGTTGCAAAATCTGGACCTCAAAAACATTTAGTTTTCTCTTTGTTTAGTAAGTGAAATGGCAAAATTCTTAAACATTACAGTGATCTGAATACACACATACATTTTGGTTAGATATGTGTGTATGTATGCATGTACATGTGAGTGTGGGTTTCGTGTATTGACTTCTCACTTTTATGTGTCTTCCTCAATCTCAGGTCCTTTAACAAGGTCTGGGAGTTTGAGGGTTCTGTGCAGTATTTTAGATGTCCCTAGCACTACACTCTTCTGGACAGAAAGCTCTCGTGTTGTTTCTGGCATTTGTTAGAGCCACTTCTCCAGTTTTAGAATCACAGCCCTGATTGTGCCTACCATCATTGGGACCACTTTGGTCTTTACCTTCCAATCCTTTCCAGTTCTTCCTTTCAGATCATGGTACTTCTCCAGCTTCTTGTCTATGGAGATTCTCAGTCCAGGTCGTGGTTGCCCCAAAGGTGCTTTTTCAGGACGGAACTGGACTTGCTTGTTTTTTCTTTGACGTCGCTTCTCATCCAAGAAGCTTCTTCAGCTCTGACTCGATGGTCTGGAATGCAGGGATTTATATTCCTTGCAGACAGTTAGTCATTTGCATCCTTAGAGATTCTAGAGAGTATATAAGTATGTATTGTATATGTATATAGGTATATGTATAAGTGTGTGTATATGTATGTGTGTATGTATATGTGTATTTGTATATATGTATGTATGTGATTTTCTATTTCTGAACGTAAGCAATAAGATCAAAAAGAAGGAAAGATGACCAAATGAAATTCATCTTCTATTTCTAGAAAGTTCAAATCTCCAGATAGTTGTTTAGGATGCTGAGCACCCTTTGGTGATGGTAGTGAGAATTATAATGTCCTGTTTAATTTGATGCTGCACCTGGATTTTGTATGAATATGGAAGCAGAGTTCATATTTTCAACTGAAACACAATCCAATTGCAGATGCAAGGAAATATCAGTTTTTAAAAATGCAGTTAGAAACATTAAATTTTAATGTTGGTATGAATTGCAACTTTCAAGCTACTTCCTGTCGTAAGTCTGTTCTATTCACTATGGCTTGTACTCCTAACAAACTCTAACCTCCTTCTGACCTGCATAAGTCTGCATTCTTTCTAACGCCCTTAGTGGGCAAAACAAATAAAAATGTTGACTTTGAAAAGTTGTCTATTAATTGCCGTGTAATTTTATAGAATAATTCTTACACAGATAGAGCAAGTCCCCTCACATTGAGTTTCATTCTTAGTAATATCATTAGTACGTTCAAGTAAGTTTTTTGGCAGCAATACTAATATGTGTGACATTTTCAATTTCTTAATGCTGCTTATAGTTTTCATATTTCCAGGAAGTCTATTATTTAGGTATTAATCAGATCTGACGCTGATGAAGTTCCCTGCCAAAAAAGGTCACCCAGGTACTGTGACCTGCTGAGACTATAGAAATACATCTCTAATCTCCCTTTATTTTTTTCACATCATTCTAATTATATTGGAAATACAATCTTTTATTGATCATAGCATGCTACATTGGCAGAAAGTCACATTATTGTCTGCTCTTAACACTAATTTGTATAAATATTATGACGTTCCCATGAAAAGAGACAATTGTAAATTAAATTTGAATATGTAGAATATTCATCTAGATCTCTAGAGATAATATGGTCTTCTAGTCATTTTATTTTCACTAACAAAATAATGGAATGAAAGTATAAATCTTGACATACAGCAATTCAGAAATACATTGTAGATTTACTACTTTTAACTGAGGTCTATGGTAATTAGAGCTAGCTTATTTTGTTAACAAGATGTTTTATTCTACGTCAGCAAGCAAGATAGTCCCTATTTTAAAAAGGGACCTTAAAAATGAAGCAAATTCTGTACTAGATAGTGCCCTGAGATAAGGCAATGTTTTGAAATAATTTTTAAGGCAAGTCTGCCATTCTCTGAGGAGTAAAAGAACATTAGTTCTGCAAACAGAAGGGAAGAGCATGAATTTCCCAGAGGAGAGCAGGTCTCCATTTAGCATATCAGTTCTAAGAATCTAACAATATCTCAGCACTTCTTATTTATTTTAGTGGGTTATTTCAAGTTGCTGAACAAATATCTTTCCACTCTACCAAATATGCTCACATCTAGCTTACCAGGTGTCTATAGGGCAGAAATGGATATATGAGTCCCAATTCTTTTTCAGTCCCACGAGTGTGCAACTGAAATTCAATGATACATTTTCCAGGTTTCCCTAAGCCTAACCCTAGAAACTTTTCAACATCTACATCAGGGAATGGCCCTCTGTTATTTATTGTCCCCAAAACCTACACTGAGTAATTTAAATAAGTGATTTGGACTCTTTTCAAGGTGTAGAAGGTGATCAAGGGTAAATTTAACATCTATAAATCTTAAACAATTATTTGTTCATTTAATGCCATAAATACGTCCCCCATTCTGGTCACTCAGGATGTTAACAGCTATGTCTCTTCTAACTGTGTGGCAAGAGAAAAACTTCATCCCTCAGGCTCTAAAATGTTACCCAATTCTGATCTTTATAGAACAGCTTGGGTTGAGGAACTCACCTGGAATAAAGCAAAGCTAGGTCAATTGCTACTCTTTCTCTTTTGAAAGAAAGGGAGGACACAAATACAATACATTAACAATAAAAATATATATTTAAAATATATGGTTTTAATATATTATTAAGATTACAGTATTGATTATAAAAAGAGCCAGCTTTGCATTCCATGGTACATTATTGTATGCATACACTATGCAGAAAGTCAATACCCCAGAAGAATGAAATATTTTGGGAAATATTAAAAAAGGCAGAATATTATATTTCCTTAAAGGAGAAATAGACTCACTGGAGAAAAGCCTAATGCTGGGAAAGATTGAGAGCAGAAGAAGAAGGGGACAACAGAGAATGAAGTGGCTGGATGGAGTCACTGAAGCAGTAGGCGTGAGCTTAAATGAACCTCAGAGGATGATAGAGGACAGGAAGGCCTGGAGGAACATTGTCCATGGGGACGCGATGGGTCAAACATGACTTTGCAACCAACAACAACAACAAAGGAGAAATGGAGAAACATGCTCTTAAAGACAAAAAGAAGACTCAGTCTTTTTTAATAGCCCCAGCAGATATCTTGTGCCCATTAAGAAAGATTGGACCAGCCTATTCAGAAACCAGTCCCAATTTCCCTGCCCCAAACAGAAACTCAGATAAGCAACAAACAAAAGTTTGAGAAAATTATCTTAGACAAGCACCTAAGATTTGCATTTCCTCTTTTGCCTATAGAGCCAGCTATGATCCCTATAAAACCCTACATGACTCCAGAGGAATCTGACAACAGCCAATAGAGTAATAAAGGACATGTTCTTGCACAGGAACAGGAAGCTCAAATACAAAGCCCAAAGAAGGCATAAAAACCCACCCATTAAACTCCATTTTTTCAGCTGCCCAGAATCACACGTGGTTCTCCTTCATCAATAAACCATTTTTCCAATCACCCTACATGTTTCCAGTATCTTTCTCCCAGCTTGGAACTGAACCAGATGGATTTTCCTTCCAACACATATATTCATATGTGAATATATGTATACATATGTGCAATAGAAGCCAGAGAAGACATCCATTTGATCATCTAAACATTTTTTTTCAATGAGCAAAATAAAATTCCACAAGAGCACAGGAATAAAAAGTCTCTCCAACATTTCCACCCTAGCAGACTGCAACTAGCAGGACATTAAATGAACCAGAAAACTTTGAGGTCAGAGTGCTTCAATCTCATCTCAGGACTAAGCTTCATATGATTCATTATTCACTAATAAAGTCCGTAAATTTGACTGTTGAATAAAGCTATTTTAATTCACGTAAGTTTGTAGCCTGCTTGAAAATCTCAACATTGCACTGCTATCTCTATAAAAACGGAACACAGCTGTTTGTAACTTCACTTGAAGCAGAAAAAATTCTCACTATTTTTTAAAACTGTGAAGTACTTTTGAAAAGAGATTTGTTTCAGAAAATGAGAAATATGTTAATGCATTTTATTTCTGAAGAACTTCACCATGGTTTAAACTTGATGTCAAAAACTATGTAGTAGCTAACAGGGTGCTAAGAGGCTTCAAGGCAAAGGACATGATTTTTTTCTCTTTCTATTCAATTGTGTCCACTTCTTAGAATGTCTGGATAGGTTTATGCAGTTTACTTGGCAAGGTTTTTCAGAATGAGTTACCATTGCTTCCTTCCTGGGGCTGAGATAAAGTGACTGTCCCAAGTTCACCCCACTAGCTTTGTGCCTATGGTAGAACTAGAATTTGCAGTCTTCTAGTTTCTAGCCTGCTGTCTTAATCACTATACCACATTGGCTCTCTAGAACATAATAGATAATAATAAAACATAATAACTGTCTGCAATTCTTCAAAGCAGTTGTATCAGTTTCTTGGTTTTTGTAGCAATAGCAATAGCACTTAGATTTATATACTGCTTCACAGTGCTTTACAGCCCTCTCTACGCCTTTTACATAGTCTGCATATTGCCTCCAACAATCTGGGTCCTCATTTTACTGACCTCGGAAGGATGGAAGGCTGAGCCAACCTTGAGCCTAGTGAGATTTGACTGCCAAACTGCTGGCAGCCGGTGATCAGCAGAAGTAGCCTGCAGTACTGCGCTCTAACCACTGTGCCACAGCGGCTTGTAGCTGGTCTTCTCTTTTGTTCTTGTTCTTGGATTTTTTTTGCCCTCCAGTAGTGTTAACATCTCATTTGTAAAATGTTTTTGCCTGTTGCAGTCACAGTCAATTGAAATCTTTGTTGTAATAATAGTGTAATGACTAAATTTGCAGACATAATTGTCAACTATCAACTGTAGTTACCATAGGATCCTGAAAAAGATTGCAGCTGCCTTACAGAGCTGCAAACAAGTGTTACTTTTGTAGCCTCATAAATTCAGAATCAAGTGTTAGGGACTGAATCCTAAGAGCTATAAGCTTTTACAGAAATATGATACCTAACATTAGTTTTATGGGTAATGGAGAATTCAGGGCTATCCTAACAACATTACACATTTTGTCACAATTTTGTGTAATAATGTTACAATGGATTGATTGGCTAGTACAGTAGGTCCTCAATTTATAATAGTTCATTTAGTGACCATTCAAAGTTAAAATGGCACTGAAACAACTGACTTATGACTGTTTTTCACACTTATGACTGTTGCAGCATTCTCGTGTTCATATGTTTAAAATTCTGGCATAGAAATGGTTTAAATAAACCGTCTGACTCTCTGAAAAACTTTACATAGAAAAGCTGCATATCGGATATGACTACTGAACCTTATTTTAAAAATCAAACAAGCTACATTGAGAAGATAAGGGAGTCTCTAAAACATAGGAGGATATGACCAATATTTAAAACTTTTTTTTAATGGGAACTAAGGGCCATTGTGATGATAGAGCAAGCACTATGCATAATAGTGGTGGGTTGCTACCAGTTCGCCTCGGTTCGGGCAAACCGGTAGCAGCGGTGGTGGGAGGCTCCGCCCACCTGCCCAGACATCATCAAAAATGCTCTGCGCATGCACAGAAGTGCTGCATGCTCATGAAGCAAGCTCACGCGCATGCGCGCTCCCAATAGCGAATCGGTAGTGCCGGGATTTGAAATCCAGTACTGATGCATACAGTACGTATTACTGCAATTTCTCTTCTTCTCATGAGTTTCTAAATCTCCTACCGATTTCTGCAGCTAAAACAACTGTTTTCCTATTTTCTCTCATAATGGAAGAAGCCGCACTACCGGTCCTCAGCAATCATACCACTGAACTTTGATTAGTAAAGCTTTAGAAACCAAGGCTGCACCTTTTAGCCCTAAAAGGAGATATTTCTCTGAAGGCACGTTAAAGAATTATGCAAGCGTCTTTGTTTTATAAGACTGTTGTTGCGACTAACCGTTAAGGTGATCCTTGACCTTGAGAGCGATTCCAGCTGACAATCTGACGTCCTGTTCTCTTTCATGGGTTGCACAATTTGAAAATATATTTCCTACTACGAATTGGATTGATTTGTTTGGGCAGGGAAATTATACTTATTTTTCAAGAAGTTCCATATTGTGTTAATGTCACCTTTATTATGTGCTACTTACTGTCAGTGTGTAAGAATGTTAAGCATTAAGGTGGGGTGTTCTTTTCTTTTTTGTGGTATCTGTAGGTTGTTTACCATTCTTTAGCAAAATTGTTCACCAACTGTTCGCATTTCCTTATGTGAATCTTCAGACTAAAGGTGTGCTTTGTGAATCATAGCATAAGTCAAATAGACTTTTTCAGGAGTTATCTTCTAATAATATGCTTTCTTTGATAAGATCCCATATGTAATCCACATATTTTCCTACCGGTTGTGGTAGACTCCTATCTTAGTTCATTCAGGAAATATAAAAGTTATTGTCTTCTCCTTCTCTCTTATTTTTATCATGTAGACACCAGGGCTTCAGGGTATAGCTTCATTACCAGACATTCAAACTGATAGTATTGCCTCACTTTGAATATTTCCCACAGATCCTGCTAAACAATTTCTGGAATTTTTGAGATAGGGATAAATGAACGAATAAATAAAGGAAGAAAACAAATATCTGTCTTACAAAATGTTGAAATCACAAGTATCATAGAAAAATAAAGCTGGCAGATGTACAATAGATAGGTTCTTCCGTGGTGTGTTTACCCCACAACCCTCTGATGAATTTTGGCCATTATTTACTTTATCTGTTTTACTTTTTTCCTTTCAGTCTTTTTGGTTCATCCTAAGTGTCTCTTTGAAAGTCTCAGCATTTTTTTTGTCTTTTGTTTATTTTCAGTGAGCAGTTGTATCATCTGCTTGCCTGTGGTTGAACTTGTAGTTTATAACTTAGCAACCAGAGTGTTAGCATTTACCATCTCAAGCAAAGCCCATAACTTTTACCTGTATGTGCTAATGACAGAAACAGGTGTTGTAGATAAAAAAACAACTAAATCTTTTAGCAATTCAGCACAGAGCAATTAAGAATGCTATCAAGCTGCAGGGAAAAAAATCTATTGAATTTACTAGCTTACTTTTTCTAATGTTTTCTCTGAGTCTTGGTAGACAGTTGATCAACTCACCTAACTGTTAAACAGCCTAGACAAAAGGATTTATTTATAGCAATTGCGAATAGTTCCTAAAGCACAAATAGCAGGTTCAGAAAAGGTTTTTTTCTCCCATCAATACAACAATAGGCCAGGAGTAGGATAAAATTTCCTTACTGTTGTTACAGTGCTGATAATCTTCAATTTAGCTATTATTATTTGAATTAGCAAATACAGAAGTACACGTATGCAAACAACTGTGAAGACTCATATGATTGTGAATAAATGTGAAAAGAAAAGCTGTATTTGCAAAACTTCTTTGTGCTTTAAAGTTTCTTTAGAAATAGGACTCTGCTTCAAATCCCTCTATTAATTTCAAAAGCATATTTGTTGGGCTTTAACCTACATTTTGTCAAGAGTACCCACTTGACTGTAACGTTTTGCTGTTCAGAAAAGGTTATGAGATGTGTTTGTATCTTATTTGATCTCTATTTTACATAGGTAGACATGTCCTTTGACAAAATCCTGAAATGCTTGTAGGGTCTTTGTACCAGAGTCATATAGACTCTCCTTGTCTTCTAAACTTCATCTTCAGTTCATTTTTGGTGCAGATAAAAACAACAGACTGCCTTGCCTTCATTTCATTGCCCTGCCTTTCTGTTTACAATTTTCTTCTCTGTCTCTCTATCTTAATCTGCCCATTGGAGATAACTTGTCAGTCTGATTACATGGACTCTAACCCACAAAGGAATCTACATTCTTTTCTAGACTTGCTGGAAGAAGTTTTGGCTCGAAAGGAATGTTGGGAGAGAGTGAGGCTTAGTCCCCGCTCAATCCTGTTTCCCTAACTGGCAATTTGCTGCAGGAAGAAAATGAATAGGGGTATAAAAGCTTTCTAGAAACATAGCTGTTTTGGGATACTAATGATTGGGTACAATATGAGAGAAAAGCTTAACCATATTTCTTTTTTCTACGAAAGGACCCCTAAGTAATTATCATAACACAATATACAGGCCTGATAAAAATATCATATTTTTTTCATTAAACATCTTTCAAGTGTGGTTTTTTTTTGGTGGTTTTGCAATCATTTAATTGCCTATCATTTTGAAATGAGATTTTCATATTGTTTTCGTCTTCCAGTTTTATTATTACCCATTACCAGGTCTCCTCTATTTTCCCCTTTTGATACAAGTTATTCCTTACTTCCTTGAAAAGACCATGTATTTTAATTTATTAATTTATTATTTATTAATTCAATTTGTGTACCGCCCTTCACCAATAAGAACTCAGGGCGGTGAACAGCCAACATAAAAAACCCCTACAAAAATTAAAAAACCAATTAAAAATATTAAACAGTTTGGCCCATAGAGTTAAAATACCCTCAATAAAACATAAATATACAATTAA
>JANHZT010003858.1:61199-72962 GCA_032468215.1 Stegonotus admiraltiensis
ATAAATAACTACTCCCAAATAATAATGATGATGATGAAGATGATGATGATGCATCAGATACATTATGTGAAGACCTAATCTTTGAAGAAGTCATGAATACTGAGAAAGGTAGCAGGAAAGAGAAGACAATCAACAGCAAAGTGGATGGATTCAGTTACAGCAGTAATGGGTATACCATTAGAAGGTCTGCAACATCAGGTTGGGAATGGTCTGGAGAAAATCTGTCTATGTTATCACGCTTAATCAATCAATCAGCAGAGATGAAGATGTATTTCCTGGTACAGTATTGGATATTTTCCCAAATAAAATCTGGTTAATAAGATTATTACAAGAATCTAGATTTGGTTGTGAAGGGCTGCTAGAGGTGTGACAGCTATGATTTGTTTATTCTACTGTGTGAATTGAGTCCGTGTGTTCAAATTCTAGGCAGTCCTAAGGCACAACATTGGCAGTTTCTCAGCACCAAGGTCCTATCTGGACCAGTCCTGCCAGGCATACACCTCAGATGGGGGATACTGAATGGTAACAGAAGAAAAGGCAGCAGCCCTGTGGATGATTTTCTCTCTTGAAACCTCGCCTGCATCTCCTTAGATATCCTGCTATTCCTTAAATTGAGGGATGATGTCTTATCATAAAGGGGAAAATGAACATGTAATTGCCAGCTATTTTTATTTTCTTGTACAGAAAAGGAAAGGAAAGGGGAAATTGCGTAAGAATACAAATCCACTTTTAGTAATCAAAACCAATGATATGTGTGTATGTGTGTGAGTTTGTGTGCGTGTATGTCATATTGCAATTACATGATTAGTATTGCAGTTGTGTCGCATAAAAGTAAGGGAAATAACACGTACATTTAAATTAGTGTATACAATTAGATTTTGTCAGAAAAACACGTAGGTAAACATCTTGTTTTTCACTTCAAGGAGCAAACTTGATCCAAGCCTGCCTATTTGTAATTCTAATGAAGTAATTGCTTTGACTTACCCGTAGTGGAAAAAAAGGCAGCTTAAAAATACAGCATCTATGAAATATGAACAAGTGTGATCATACTGTTACCAGTGAAACTATGCAATTATCATACATATTGATTTATAGCTGTTTGGTTCTTATATAAAGATGTCTGTATTGTTTTCTTGGTAGCAGTTCACAAGTATAAAAATGAACATGCATGAAAGATGGAGTGCACGTGACAAAGAGAAGAATAAACTACATTTATCCATATACTGGGGTTGCCTTTCATTTATGCGTTTCCCATCTCTTTTTTTCTTTAGCTTTCAATATTTTTATTAAATTTCAGCAAAGGGAAGAAGAAGGAGAAGAAGGAGGAGGGGGAGGGGGAGAGGAGGAAGAGGAGGAAGAAGAGGAAGAAGAAGAAGAGGAAGAGGGAAGGAGGAGAAAGAGGAGGAGGAGGAGGCAACGAGGAGGAGGACAAGATTTGCAAAATACAAGCAAGTCTTCAATAAAACAAACTAAGCACCGTTGGCAAAAATCAGCTCTGTATTGAAGACTGAGCATACTTAATGCCCCCCACAAGCAGACTCATTTCATCTTTCTATAATTACACTTCTTCCTCACAATAGCCCAGGCTTTCCCAACCTGAGGCTATCCAGGGCTCTTTCTCACAGAATCAAAGTCAAAATGTCTGTAGATTGTGAATCCTGGGAACTGTAGTCTGGACATATCTAAAAGATTCCTGAATGAAATATGCTAACATTTTTTAAAAATAGCAACTCCAAACATTTTCTTTTGGGAGGAGGAAACATAAGATGTGGTGGCAGTGGAAATAGTGGAAAATTTAGCTGGAAAGACGTCTTCCGAGACAAGCTGTACTAGAAAAACAAAAGGATGCATCTGAGCCATCAGTCTTCCAGCTGCTTCTTTCGGAGTTTTATTACAGAGTATCTCTCATATAGCAGCAGGTGGCACTATACAGCCGTGCTGGAGCACGACATGAACTGTAGAAAAATGGGATTGAAAGTTGGAAAAGATTTTGTGTAAAGAAAAAAAAATGTCTGAGAATGTCCTATTATACAAATAAGTGATTGCAAGATAGATCTCAAAGCAGTATGATGCAGCTGCAGAAAGAAAGTGAAGGAAAGTAATAGAACCTAAATTTCCAAGTCACAAAGACATAAAAGTGATATTGTGAGAAATGGGAAGACGTTCAGAGGCAAGCAGGAAATACAGTCACTTATGGAATGCTTAAAGAAACTGGGTGTGTGTGTGTGTGTGTGTGTGTGTAAATGAGAAGACTAGATATGAAAAAATGGCTCATTTGAAGGACTTTCATATTAAATGCAACATCTCCCATGAATTAAGATTGACTCCGATGGCAGATGGACATGGCTGTGTAGTTTTCTTGCAGCAGTATAACAAAGCACTTAGACTTATATACTGCTTTACAGTGCTTCACAGCCCTCTCTAAGTGGTTTACAGAGTCAGCATATTGTCCCCAACAATCTGGGTCCTCATTTTACCCACCTTGGAAGGATGGAAGGATGAGTCAACCTTGAGCCTGGTGAGATTCGAACTGCCAAACTGCTAGCAACTGGCAGTCAGCAGAAGTAGCCTGCAGTACTGCACTCTAACCACTGTGCCACCACAGCTCAGTATAGTAGCTGGTTGCCATTTCCTTCTTCTGGGAATGCTGGTTATAACAAAATAACAGAATAAGAGAGTTGGAATAAACTCTCTCTTCTAGTCCACCCCCTGCTCAGGCATATCATTTCAGATAAATGATTGTCCAATGATCTCTTCTTAAAAACCTCCAGTGATGGAGCACCCACAACTTCTGGAGGCAAGTCATCCCACTTGTTCTCACTATCAGGAAATTTCTCTTTAGTTCTAAGTTGGTTCTCTTCTTGATTAGTTTCCATCCATTGTTTCTTGCCTTGCCTTCTGGTGCTTTGGAAAATAAGCTGACCCACTCTTCTTTGTGGCAACCCCTTACAGTATTGGAATACTGCTATCATGTCACCCTTATTCCTTTTTTTCATTAAATTAGACATACTCAATTCCTGCAACCATTCTTCATATGTTTTTGCTTTGTGTGTTTGTAGGCAAGTGAGTGCATGTGTGTTTATTTCCCAGTCTACCCTACAATCCTTTGATTTTTCTAATAGAAACCCATCAAAATATGCAACAGGCTTTCAGCTGCTTTGCTGAGGTCAGCTAAAGTTGTTTTTTTTTTAAATCTACTGTAGGCTATCATGCAGAAGAGAGCAATTATTTACTCTACTGCCCTAGAAAGCAGAGCTAGATCCCATAGGTTTAGTTATTGGTTAGCAGTTAAAGGAACTGCAACTTAAAGTGCATTAACAGGAGCATAAAATTCATGTCACAGGAAGTAATTGTTCCATTCTACTCTGTCGTGGTCAGACACCTTTAAATTACTATGCCCCGTTCTGGATACCAGCGTTTTTAAAAAGTGACAAATTTGAATGAATTCAGAAGAGGGCTACCAAGATTCTGAGAGGTCTGGATATTAAGCCCTGATGGGTATGACTGAAGGACCTGAATAGCCTTCAAAAGGCAACTGAAGGGAAATAGGAGTGAAGTTTTCAAATATCAATGGAGTTGTAACATAAACATCTTCATCTTCAGACAGCCCTGGCTCTTCGACTTTGAAATGGAGATGAGCACCACCCCCTAGAGTCAGGAACGACTAGCACACATGTGCAAGGGGAACCTTTACCTTTAACACAAATATATGTGTCTAAACACTCAAAATGTTTTGGGTTAAAACTAAAGGTAGAAGGTCCAGGTTAGTCATCAGGATAAATTTTCTGACTGTACAAACTATTAGGTGATAGAGTTGGCTGATAAGTGAAATAATGAATTCTCCTTTGTTAGAGGTTCAATAGTAGTCCCTCCAAGATTCCCTAGTGGTTTCTTCACTGAACAAATGTTGTACTAGATAATCTCTAGGGTTATGTCCTACTTTATAATTCTATTACAAACCTGACGACATTTTACCCTCCTTAAAAGTGGTATGATCACCTCCTAAATCCAACCAATCTCCCCCATTCAGTTAGTTACCAAGGAACCACATGGACATGGACATATTCCAATTAATTTTCCAATGATATTTGGTTTCTAATTTGGTAGGACTTTTTCTATTTTATATTCTAGTATATGCTAGTAAGGCAAAGGTCCAATAAGGCAAATGTTTATGTCTATAGAAAACCCTGAGTATTAGCTTTTATATATAATTTAGCAATGTTGCTCTAACTCAAAATACTTTCAGAAAGAAATTGTAGCCCAGAGGACATATGCATAATACCTGATGAAATTCACACACACATACACACTAAGTTATCCAGTGTATGAAATGCAGTTACTAAGAGTTATTTTTAGATTTATTTCGTCTTGTCAACCCAATGAGTCCAGAGCTGCTTTACAATACTGTGAAGGTTAAACTAGTTATAGAAAAAGAAAGAAGATTTCTGCTCATGGTTGCTATAAAAATGTCATGGAATTATTTCTAATTTTACCATCAGGTTAAATGAAGTCTCCTGGCTTTTTTTTCTCTCTCTCTCTCTCTCTTTTTAAAGGGGGATAATAAATTCAAAGCAATCCAATGCTGGAGAAGCACCGTATGTTAAAACAATAAAGGCTGATGAATGGTTGGTTTGAGTCAAAGTTGGATGAGGATTACTTTGTATAAGGACTATAAGAATTAAAATACAACACATGAGGGGACACCAGGGTTGGTTTATAAGCAGCCATTGAGTGTTTCACTTCAGAAAAATCAGAAAATTTAACATGGTTTCTTTTCAAGCAAGACCTCATTGCTTCCATCAGAATGACAACTGCAGTGTTGGGGCATTGTGTTCTGTCAATCCAGACACCCTTCTATGTACATACTGATGCTTTTTTCATTGATACATGTTGTTGGGTATGTGTTGTTGTTTTTTACCTTAGTGTCATGAAATCATTATCTACTATAGTTATAAGATATTGGGCAAAGAGAAAAGGTACTTGGAATTTAGCAGCACTCAAAAATGACTGCTATGGGCAATTTGCCTCTTCACTAAATAGAAGCTCTGATAGGCAAAGATTATTACAGGGTTTAACAGAAGATGAATTTGATCTCTTTCATGGTGTCTATGAATCCAGAACTTTTGTTGATTCCAAAGCCATTGCTGCAAATAATTACTGGCAGTATTCCAGTTTTCCATTTTTAATTATAAGATTTTCTTTGAAAAACAATAGTCAGATGGGGTTGTATCCCAAAGGAAATATTTGGGAGCAGAATGATGTCTGTAGGCACTATATACCCTATCCCCACGATAAGCCACAGTTCCTTTCATGAGGAGGTTTGCTTCATATATCCTAATGTTAGAACAATCCTCAGATTGTGGGCTAGGCAATTAGAAACCTGTGATCTTTCAGAAGCTGTTAACTACAGCTCCAAGCAACACCAACAAATAATATACAATTGAGGAATGCTGCTAACAGCTGTAATTCAGAAGTATTTTGAGAAATAAGGGTGAATTTTAATCAGGCCAAGATCCAAACTCTACTATGAAGGCTTAGGTTAACAAGGTCCAAATTATAAAAGCAACACGACACAATTGTGATATAAGCACCACCCTTTTTGCACACACGTGTGAAGTTGCACACATATACGAAAAGGATGGAGCTTGTGTCAGAACAGCAGAGATTGCTTCTGTCATTTTGAAGAAAGTTTCCAATCCTGTACACAGGATTGGATGGTATAAAGCTGGGCTGATTATGATAATAAAGTGAAAGATCCTTCTTAATAGCTACAGGGGGAGGCCTCCAACTCGATAGGCATTGGATTTGATGTTGACTGACAACTCCATCTGAACCTTGCATTCCACTTTTGGAGTAGTGTTTTTGATATATATTACAAAAATGCTGCACAGGAGTCCTCTTCTGAGTAAGTTCATTTAAGATTGATTCAAATTTCTTTCTAAAATGACTTCTTTGTTCAGTCCAAATGTGTTTCATATTCCTGAAATATGAAGTTTATAATGCCTATATCAATACTTTCCATATTATTAGCAGCCATTCTTCCAAGATTATAGAAATTCTGAAATGGATCCGTATCTCTTCTCAGGTGAATCTCAGATCATCTTGACCTTTGTCAGGTATGATAGGAATTAATACCTGAATGGGTATGCATTCTTACTTTTCCTGTCTCCTCTTTCCTCCCTTTTTGCATTACATCTAGAGTAGTGATGGCGAACCTTTTTGGCACCGAGTGTTGTACTCGCGCTTACACACACGTGCGCTTCTGGGCCGCAACCCAGAAGAGGAGCTGCCCAGGGTGCATGCACACACCCAAAAATGAACTTCCAGTTTAAGCTACTGAACTTCCGGTTTCAGCCAGCTACTTTTTCGGGTTTCTGGCACACATGCGCGCACGACTATCAGCTGGCCGGCGCACATCCTCACACAGGAAAATGGAAGACCAGCTCTTCCAGTTTCTGGCATTGCCACATGCAAAAAGGCCAGCTGATTGTCATGCACCAGAAACCCAGAGGAGGAACAGGTGACGCCACGCGTGCTAGGCGACATGGCTCCATGTGCCACTTCGGGCACATGTGCCATAGGTTCGCCATCACAGATCTAGAGTTTAAGTATTTAAGTAAACTTTTTGAAACTTGGAAAATATTAGGTAAGAGGCATGCAATCAAAGATACTCTATGAAGTAGCCAGTCATATGATGTGATTCTTAACAGTAAGCAGATTGTCTTCTTCCCATGCATGGTTGTTTCTACATTCATTATGGACAATTAAGAAGCTGTCAGCAATGATAATATAGGAGTGCTCCTTCCAGCCAAGCCCCAGACAAAATGCACATGTTTTTCTAAATTTTGTTGGGCTTGTTTTGGCCTGCTACAGAGCTTGAGAAACACTGCTAGAGGGCCACCCTATGGTGACTCCCAGCAAAATTAAACTCATTATGCCACAGTTAATCTCACCTAACCTGTTTTTGATTTGAGACAGCAGAGTTGTAATACCTGTTCCAAGCAGCTTGTTCGACAGACTGATCCACCGGACTGGCTGGCATAGGTCAGCATTAGTGCAATTGGTTTAATTTGTTTTCTGTAAGATTAGGCTGCAGTGTTGGATGTGCTGACACACTTAATTCTTAGTTTTCACTAAATAATTCATGGAATTATTTCACTTAATTCACTGTGTCCTTTCACTTAATTTATTTTGAAAGAGATTCATGCTATATAGTTCCTACATAGGAGTTTAGAAGGTGGAAATATATATGTTCAGCCATGAACCATATGAAACTTCTATGAGATTTTTAGGCAAAGTAACATTAACAAACTTTAAAAATGAAATATATAGTGAAAAGATACCTTTCCAAATCATATCCACTAAAACCAATATAAATATAATCACATGCAAGGTGTTTAAAGGGAAATACATTTATTTGTTTATTAAAAGTATATTGAAAAAAGACACGAAGGAGAAAGTAACAAAGTCTATGTTGCAGAATAATAATCTCTTCTTTCATAGCAGTTTCTCAGTTAATAAAACATTCAAAATGCCATTTTAACAGTTGAAGTTTTCTGTGCCTGAATTTACAGAGCATTCCTAATCAGATTCCCAATCTACCTGGTTCCACTGAATTTTATAAGCTTTATGGCAGACATATGACAGCAATTTTCCCCTTTAATTCATTCAAGTACAATTTTCCATTTCTTGATTTATTTAGAAAATGCATTAAAATACTCTTGACCATTAATTCCAGCCACTCCCAATCAAGTGCCCTGAAAATGTGGTTAGACTATAATTCTCATCATCTCACCATTTTCTCAGTAATAATGATTGGAATTACAAGATTTGAAGTCCAACGTATCTGAATGGCACACAATGCTAGGGAATGTTAATTTATTTCTTTGCCTATTCCAGTCCTATGAATTATCTAATAAAAGACTATCATAACTAGGGCAAAAAAAAATCCAGCCAGCCTTTAGAAAACCCACAACTTTTTCCTGAATTCTAATGGTTGACTGGGTATTTTCATCTGGAGTCCTAATCAAATGACTTTTATATAGCACATTATATAGCACAACATTATCCAGCTAGTGCTCTCTTCTCAAACTGATTCCTGGATTTCTTAAGGGGAACAAAGTACTAAAGAACCCATTGAGTGTAGAATGCGTGTATTGTATATTTATGCTGTAAAGGTGCTAGGTAATCTGGTTAATAAATTAATCAATTTTCTGGATTTGCACCAGGGGTGGGTTCTACTTACCTCCACTACCAGTTCGCAATGGGAGTGCACTTCTGCACATGCGCAGATCATTCATGATGATGTCCGGATGGGTAGGCGGAGCCTCCCGCTGCCATTACTACCATTTCGCAAGAACCGGACCAAACTGGCAGCAACCCACCACTGGTTTGCACTATACATTGAACCAAAAACTAACCAAGTACATAGGGTTTAAAAGATATATTGAGTTACTGAGGAAAAAAATCTAACCAAGACTAACTAAACTAGCATATTCTACAAATGTGTCTCTGACTTCTTGTTTCATTGTATTGTGTCAAAATAGCCAAGACGGATCTCCCTCTCTGATGAGAGCTGTAGCTCAAAAAGCTCATGCCTTTTAATAAAATGTGTTAAGCGGAAAAGGTTATACCAAATCCATTCTAAATTTTGGCTACCATAGACAAACATGGCTTTCCTCCCTTGACACACATTTATTGTAACTTGAGAAAATGACTGATGAATAAATGAAACCCCCAGCATTCCTGCTCAGAGCATTCCTGCTCAGGCCAGTTCAACAGGAGGCACAACTAATAACTAATGTTTGATGTGACTAATCACAAGTTGTAAAAATGTCACCTCATGTTGAATGGAAAAAGAGGATTGGGTAACCCTTTCGTCTTTATGATGTTTTGCCAAGAGATAAAGAAAATGTCACCACACCTTTGTACCCAGGTATGAAACTGGGAGCAGCAACCGAATGGGAAAGTGCAACCCAGTGCAACCTACTTTCTCTCCTGGTTCATTTTTTAAGTATATACATTAACAACCTGTCTTCAAAATCAAAAACATCACTTTTCTGGTTTTGAATGTGGAAATAAATACATTGCAATTCATCAAAATGATTCATTGTTCTAATTACAGAAACCTAAATATTATGAATAGCAATATATTAAATGTATGTGCTACCCAACTTTCAGAAACTCTTGAAATGTTGAAGGTTCTTCGCATAACACTGACTTAAAGATAGCTTGTTCAACTCAGTTTTCTGGGTTTGTACCATATAACTACATGGGCTGGGTTGCCTAACATGCTAAACTGAAATATGTTGGCCATGTTTTTTGTTCAGCAACCTTCTACACATTTCTTTCCCCATAACCCCAAAACAAGGAGAAACTAACTTTCTCTGTATTTATTACATTGCATACTTTTTTTCTCTTTTGTGGAAGAGAGTGGAAGAATAGACTAAATTGTAATCTGAAGAATTCTCTTACCTGGGAGTATATCTGATCAAAATCCAAGAAAACAAGTTTTGAGTTGAGTTCTCAGAGAGTAAACACTTGGATTCCAAATCATTTATTCTGCAGTGGCAATATTCTGGAGTAAGTAATTTTAATAACAAAATGAAACTTACTTAGGCACCTGCAGAAGTAGATCTCCAAAGTGAATGCCTGATATTTCTGGTGTCTCTGCATATTTATTCCACTGAAATCAACAAAAGCTTTATTCTACAATAAATAGTGTAGGTGACACCAGAAGCTATCAACCTTAAATTTCTGCCTTCAGCGTCAGAATATACAAAAATAAAATCATATTCTTCAAAGTCAACCCACTGATATGGTTTTGTTTCATTTTTAATTTTGACTACTATCCTTATCTTGACTTGAATAGCTAATTTGCTGGCACACTGAAAGGTACTGGTGATCTCATTCTATTGCCACAGCTTGATAACCTGGCTTTTCATATAGTGAGAATTGTTTTATTTTTGATTTAGAATAACAAAGAGCTGTCAGTAACATAAAACCACATTTTACACATGAAATAAATGGCCCCATCTATTCCTTCCATTGGACTTCTCTGACCATCATGATAGCAATTTATAATGATTACTGTTTATTTCCCTGCAGTTATTTTTCTAGCACTGCTTAGTGAACAAAGTGCTTTCTATTTCATTTTGTTTTTTTCGCCTGTCCTATTATTTTTGCTTTCTCTTCGCTCTTCAAAACTTGCAGTCATCTTGGGAACTATAAATTCGTTTTTTGTTTTTGTTTGTAAGTTGAATTTGACATTCTTTGATTTAAAATTTTCTAGTTCTATTCTTTTCGTTTGTTTGCCCCTTTGGCTCAACATTTTTAAGAGGAGAAATTACTCAGAGCTTATTTCTCTCCTTTTTCTTTCTGCCTCATCCAGACTTTCACGGACTTCATCTTCAGGATTTGTTGTGGGGTCTCCTTGCAGATGGACCTAGACGAGGCCTTTCACAAAGTGGCTTTAAACCTTTCCCCCCACCCACCCTTGCAAAAGACCGACTCTTCCTCCAGTGACAGCAGCTGAAGTCCGGATTGAGTTCGTCGTTTTTTTTCTCTCTCACACGTTTTATTCCCCTTGCCCTAAATCCACAGGGTGGCTTCCTTTCCATCCCGCGACGCACAGGCCATCCGGATCAAGTGGTCCTAAACATTTCACAATTATGCTACAGAACTGTTGAACTGTTAAGAACCACTGCACCCAGGAGGCTGAGAGAGCTTGGAGTTGGAAGGACAGGGCTGGCTGGGCTGGGCTGGGCTGGGCTGAA
This sequence comes from Stegonotus admiraltiensis, assembly GCA_032468215.1. Taxonomy (NCBI): domain Eukaryota; kingdom Metazoa; phylum Chordata; class Lepidosauria; order Squamata; family Colubridae; genus Stegonotus; species Stegonotus admiraltiensis. The sequence goes on from JANHZT010003858.1 coordinate 71,975, forward strand.
GAAAGAGGGAGCGACCTCCCGACCGCTTACCCCCCTCCCTCCCCAGTCCCGCCGCCAAACAAAAAGTTCCGCGTCTGTCACGAAACCGCGGGTCACGTTTCTGCGCCTCCACGACCTGCTAAGCCAGACGAAAAATAAATAAAGAAAAAAAAAGAGGTGGGGAGGAAGCAAGCAGGGAAAAAGAAAAAGCGGAGGCACAAAGACACCACAGACAAGCCTGCCTTGGACCCAACTCCTCGCAGGCAGCGCCACTTACAAAGTGCCAAGGAGATCCGGGCGAGAGACGCGCGCGCTCTGCCCCTCCGCCTGATTCCGGCGCCAAGGACGGACCAAGCCGGCGGCGGCGTGAGGTAGGGAGGGAGGGAATGCCGGGTGCGAGCCCGGCGGAGCTTCTTTAAATTATCCTGCCGGAGCGTCGAAAGTCAAAGTTGGGCTGCCCTGTCAGGCAGGGAGAGGTGGGCGCGCGCCCGGCCGGCTTCTCTCGCGCTCTCTCTCCTCGCCGTCCCGAGCTGAGCTCGAGGTGCCTCGACCTGCTCTTCCTCTTATATACCCGCCCGACTCCTTCGCCGTCGCCTGCAGGGGCAAGCAAGAATGCGGCCCGCGCCCCTGCCGCGACCAGTTTTTCCAGGCGGCCTTTGCAACGACAGCAAGCGGGGTGGGGGTGGCGGGGAGGTGTGGAAGGGTGCTGACGAGGGGTGTGTGTGTATGTGCGCGCGCGCGCGTGTGGTGTTGGGTTGTTGTTGTTTTTTCCCTTTTCCCCCACAGCGCTCATCTGGGTCGGTGTAAACGTAAGCAGGGAGTGGGCCGGAGGCAAACCTGTTCTGTGGCGCGTTTGGGCGCCTCCTGCCCTCACCCAGGTGCGCTCCGAACAGCCTCGTCATTGGGAAAGGAGTAACAGCGACAAGAACAAACAAACAAAAAAAACACAAAACCGCTCAACAGGTTGGGCCGAGGCCGCCGAGGTCTCCTTAAATCATAGGGGACGCAG
>JANHZT010003858.1:105586-123612 GCA_032468215.1 Stegonotus admiraltiensis
CCACCCCACTCTGGGGCCAGCCAGAGGTGGTATTTGCCAGTTCTCTGAACTACTCAAAATTTCTGCTACCAGTTCTCTAGAACCTGTCAGAACCTGCTGAATTTCACCCCTGTTTTGCACCCTTTGTTCCCCTGGCAACTTCTGTTATGCACTATAGTCATCTTCATTTTTACCTTCATAGTCTGCCTTATTACACACATCATCATTTCTTCCAACTGTACCTTGTTCTCAATTATTTGTTACAGCCTCCCCTTCGGGCCCTGCAATGCTTTGAATGCAATTCCCAAATTGCATGTACAAGCATAGCATCTGTCTGTAAAACCACCACATTTTTCCCATGATCCTGTGGCAGTTGCAGAGATCAGCATATGACCCCATAAGAACACTGTGGATGTTTTAGAGGTTTGCAAAATACATTCCCACTCTTGTATGTTGCAACATCTTTTTTGGTAGCCAATCCAAAGCAATGAATAGTTTTAAGTCACCTCAGATGTTTAAAAAAAAATCACAAGTGTTAAATTAGCCCGTATAATTGATCAGTAATATGGCAGAAAAAGCTAGATAAATTAGGAAGCTGGAAGAAAAGAAAGAAAATATAGCAGAGAGCCAACATTAGTACATTTGATATTTTTATGGAAATGCTACCACAATTCAGTCTATTTTCATACTTATGAATAAGGCTATTCTGAATCAGTTCTTCCTTAGAAACTGCTGGAACAATCACTGCTGCCTGCTTAGACTACCAGATGTTTTCCAATGGTTCATGGGCCAAAGTATTTCAGTGCAAACCAGGGGTGCTATTCAGCAGGTTCTCACAGGTTCTGGAGAGCCAGTAGCGGAAATTTTGAGTAGTTTGGAGAACCGGCAAATACCACCTCTGGCTGGCCCCAAAGTGGGATGGGAATGGGGATTTTGCAGTATCCTTCCCCTGGAGTGGGATGGGAATGGAGATTTTGCAATATCCTTCCCCTGCCATGCCCACCAAGCCACGCCTACAGAATCGGTAGTTAAAAAGTTTGAATTCCACCACTGGTGGAAACCTTATTTTGAATTGAGATTTGAGGAAGACACTTCCAACTTTTGAACATTTTAGTCAACATCAACAAAACTAAAAATAACAAATCACAAATCAAAATAAAGCATCCACCCCCTCCCCAATTAGGCATCATTGAACATTTTTAATTCTAAAAATTAGCAAGCATTTCATTTTGTTAAAACTACTGTTTGTGGTTTGAGAACCATGTTAAGTGATCTTCCATACATATACCACTGTCTTTCTTCTATACTTTTCCATTCATCAGGGACTCTTGTAAAGCACTTCAGAACCAGACATGGCTTTTTCATAAGGTAATTTAGTGGCCCACTCTTAAAGATGATATAACACCAGTACTTCTGTCTAAAAGTAAGACAAAATCTCTGAAGAATGTAACATAGATTCCTTCGGTATCTCAAGTAGATTAGAAAGCAAATCACAAGGTTTCAGTCATATTTTTTCAGGTGTAAAATTGTTTAAAGCACCCTCTACTTAGCTTAAGTTGTTAGGTACGCATGGCAGATCTGAGCCATGAACTGGATTTCATTTTCTTCCTTAGATATATTCTCGATAAACTACATACACACATTTTTTTCAAAATATGTTTACATTTCTTTTGTTGCACTATTAAAATCACAATATCGATGCAATTGTCCTTCTCCTGGAAGGCAGTATTATTCAGTCCTTATTGCTGAGCACAGAGGTATTACTAACTATCACAATTACAAACCTCCAATGTTTGCTTATTATCTTAAATACTTTATTGCAAGTATTCCATGAGAAACAAAATATCACTTTAGATATTTTCCCCTTTTTCAGTTGGTAGATAACTTATATTGATTTTCACTTCAGCCAGCAATGTGCCATTTATATAAATAAATGTTCACGGAAAGTGTAGACAACTTCAATTAGCTCATACCATGTTGGGAGGAGGTTGCATGAATTGTGATTCACCCTAAACTTCAGGAGTCCTCTTTGTGGACTCCTAGGTACTTGGAATAAAATACTCTGAATTTCATCCAGGTGTAAGTTAGTGCCACAAGACTTTCTTCCTGAGGAAACATCCATGAGATTTTTTGCACTGTCAGTTCCATATGCCTCAAATTGCACAGGCTCATAGGCGCCTTTCTGTACCATCAAGCTACTTTGTAATGCACATGCATAGCTGAAGACAATGTGAAACCACTGATTACTCTCCTTGAGTACCTGAAAACTCTTTTGAAGACATCAAGGGCTACAAATAACTTGTTTAATATTCAGGTCAAAATCAGAAGCAGACAGACAACTCACCTGACACAGAAATGTATAATGACTGGGTGGAATTCTTACTGAGTTGCAGTTAATTATATACAGGTAAGTCAGTGCTTTGAATAGGTAAATTGCAAGCCCTGTGTCTCATTCTTTGTAACACAAGTGCTGGATTTTCTGAGGTAATCACAATGTGTCCCATTGATTTCAGTACATTTTAGGTGTTCTTGGTCTATAACCTGGATTATCTCAGATTAGAACTAGTAGGCAGGGTTTAGGCAAATACAAACTTCAGTCTCAGCTTCTCATTTCATTATGAGACTGAACAGAAAAAGTAAAATAAAAGGTAAATGCCCCCTTGGGTTCAGCCCTTCAATGAGAGGTTGTTGGAAGCCCCCCTGGATGATGCTCCTCAGAGCAGAATAAAAATAGAAGAGAGATACATTGATCCACTTAAGAAGTGCTATCGGAAATCCTCACTTGGTAAGCCGGAGAATAAATCAAAAATATTTTACATGCAAAACTATAGCCCCACCTTAAACACTCTAAAGCATTATTATACATGATAAAGATGATTACAGTTATTATGCTGTGAGTAGGTATTAAGATTCCCTAATGCTGACACCTGACATTCTTTATTTTTACATATGTTTTTAAAATAGATTTTTGAAGGCTTACTTGGAATTTAAAAGCAAATCTTTATAGGAATGAGAATAGCAAGGATATTTCCTTTCCTTCAGGAATTTAATGACATGCAAATGTTAAACCCAGGCCTCAACTTAATGGACTTTTATTTAATTCTTTAATTTTTGTTCCCTGGTATGAAATAAAAAAATGACCTTTTACATAGTCTTGACAAAGTTCAAACATAGGAAGCAACAGAGCAAAAAAACTCTGTCCTTAAAAGAGCCAGAACAAGATACCTATTTGCAGATGACTAATAGTGTTGCCTTATTTTTTTAGAAGTCATAAAAGGCATAAATATTCTTGGATGTTTATTTTGCTTCCCCATAAAATATCCAACATTTCAAACAGGAATATTGATGTCTAAGGCCCACACAAGCTCTTTCTCTCATACTTATGAACACAAAAAGCAATACACAGTTCTACCTTAAATCTCATAATTTCTTTTTATTGCTAAACTTTATTTATTTACTTATTTGAGAAGAAAATGTTGTGGGAAATTAAACACAAAATAAACATGCTTTATGAGTGACTGGGCACATATGTGGGACTGCATATTAGTATGCAATAATTTTCTCTCACATAAAATGAAAGCAAAGCCCTATCCCTGTACAACATTATTTTTGCTCCAGTTGCAGTAATAATATGTAATGCTACCAGATTTAAATCATCCCATGCCATCATTTTAAGATTGGCTGCAAAGTCTTCCAGCACATAGGAGCCTAAAGCAATCCTTCCAGACTCTACAAAATGATGACTAGTAAGTCCCTTCTAACAAGAGCATAATCTTGAACCCAAATTCATTCTGTTCTTCCAGTCCCCCTTTTGGCAGCTTTCAAAAGATCAAGCTCCTTCTCTTATGGGAGTGGTAAAGCAAAAGAATCTGAATAACAAACTCATGTGAAATTCCTCAGGCAGCCCTGGGTGTGGTTAAAATACACATGCAGGCACATTGCTGTTTACAGGAACATTTTGCACAGGCGTGCAGAGCAAGTGCTACCTCGGCTCCGTTGTAAGTGTTTTTAACTTGCACTAGAAACTCTTAGGAAATTCCTCTCCTGTGTTCTAGGACCTGGTTAGGCATCATATTGTCACAGATTATTTGGAACAGCTGCCAAATATCTTAGGAAAATACTAATCCAGGAGTGTGAGGGATTGACCACAGTTTTAGCCTTGTGGACTGGTGATGATGGAAGCTGTCATTCTACAATTCTGGAACTCATCAGAAAGCTACACTACAGCAGGCATTTATCTGAATCCTTAAAGAGACAGCTTTACTAGTGATTGTTGTATAAGGATGAGCCACGGAGAAAGCTGTTATAAACCAGCATTTAGATCTATTGCATCAAACCCTTTCCATAGATGCAAAGCAGGCATGCTCTGCATACTTAATTTTAATGAATGATGTATATAGAAATATATACAGTATCTGCAAAAACTGGACTTTTTTGTTCAATTACTAGGATAGGGACAATGAAATAAGCAGTTAAACCAATTAGGATTAAAAGGAGAAAAACAGATTGTAGTTTACAGAGAGGGGCATAACAGTACAACATGCTAAAATCCATTAAAATGCTCAGAAAAAGCCCCTTCCTGATTTCGAGTTAACAAAAATTTCTACATGTTATCATATACATAAAGATCTGAAACGTAATAGTTTCTTTAACCAGAATTTTACATATTCCATGCAGAATTCTGGATTTTGATTCCCAAAAGGTGTTTCACGAAATCTAGAGAAAGAAATGTTGCATCAGTCAAGCGACAATTGCAGATGACAGTTAAACCAGGAAAATATATGGTTACTTTAAAGAACTGCTCATAGAAATGTTCATATGCCTGCTTACTCTAAAATACCTTTTTGAAATTGATTTCAAAGTTATGAACAGCCTTGATGAGTGAAATTCCATACAGCAGTGTATTTTCCAAAACATCTTCCCAATAGAAGCTAAACATTTTTTCACCACACAGAAACTAAGAATAAACATATGAAGCCTCTTTACTCACTGTGTTCCTCTCCTGTGTAGCAATAGCAATACATGCAATGTGTAACAAGACTGAGGAATGAACAAGAATAATCAGTCCTTTATACTTACTGATCTTTTACTATAGTATCCTATTAGAAACTTTTCCGTCTTTATTACTTGGGATATAGCACATGACCAAAAACATCTCTTTCATTTCCAACCATGAAAGTTGATTTGGAAAAGAGTTTTGTAAAGGAATAAACTGTGGCTGAGAACAGCCCTTTAGCACATAATACTTATCTGTCCCAAAACCAATATATAACTGGGCTTCAATTCATTCAGCTGCTTATATCTTAACTTTTCCAGGGTGCCTGATTTAAATTACATTTTAATAAGATACCTGAACATAACAGCATTCATCAGTGGAGTAGCTCCTGATCGGTCTTTTGCATATACAGTTGCACCAGACGTCAACAGATGCCTGACTATCTTCAAATTGCCTTCACAGGATGCAACATGAAGTGGAGTGCGACCATCATAATCACCAGAGCTCAAGTTTCCACCCTACAATAAAGTTGTTTAAAATGTATGTAAAATTGTATCTGTCTTTAAATTCTTCTTCAAATATTTACTGTATACCCATATCTTTTTCTACATTATCAGGAATTGGACTTGTCACAAAGAAGAAATGTTTCTATCACTGTATTATTCATTTATTTAGTATTATTTCATTCATTCATTCTCATGAACTCTAGGACCAATGGAGAAGACTCACCTAAAACTACTTTCTGAATATCAATCTAGAACCCTTAAGGAATACAGAAATATAGCTTGATTAAAGTCTCCAACAGCATATGTATATAAGATGCAAATAGATTAGGGTGTTCTGCAGATCCTCTGCTTTTCAGGAGTCCCTTTTCATATGGAGAAAGACCTTGATGTCGCTAGTGGTACATGATTTCTTTTCAGACATTATTATATTAATAACTGAATCCTGCTCACCCTCTTACATTTATTGTATTCATTGATATAAACCCTTTATCCAATAATACAATTTCACGTAACAATCTGATGACTAGAAATAAATAATATAATTTTAACAATTGGGGCAAACTAAAGAGTCAAACTCACTTTTGAATTTTCCAGAATAACTGCATATTAACCAAAAATGTGGGATGCAAGAAGAATAAGATAAGAATTCCCCATCTGCAATTGTGAAATATTAAGATTACCTGAGGGATGTACAAGGAGTTAATGGTATTTTAATTAGACTGCAAGGAGCAAAAGAGAAAGTTTGCTGCTTTCTACTCAAAAATATAAAAGTTTAGCAGTTATCTTAAGCCATTTCCAGTTTTAATCAGCTGTAATTTTGGGGTTCTTTCTAATGGATACACAAGGCTTCCTAAAGTTGATTATAGATAATGTAATATGTCTGGATTTTTATTTTCCTTCTAAATCCAGATTCTGGAGGCCATGGAATAACCTCTTGGAAAAATACAATTCAGATTAACTGGTGAGCAAAAATTGTTTCACACTCTAAAATAGTCATATAAGAAGAAATAAAATAAGAGGCAGTTACCAAGTCCTGTAAAACTTTTAGGGCAGTTAAGTCACCATTTTTTGCAGCCACACATGCCAAAGAAGGAGTCAAGGCATCCCTTACAGCTGCTAGTTCCTGAGAAAAGGAAATAAAACTATTAGTTACACGTATTTCCTCCAACTGTGCTTGCATATAGCTGGATTTTTTTGACTAGAGATGCTTGTTTGAGGAATCACTTTCTGAGCAATGCCTCCTTTCTCAATTTAGTATATAGACTTCTGGAATTTAATGCTGTCTGTGCAAAATGAGCATATGGACAAGATGCCTCTTTATTTTTAAAGTTTTATGAAATTACAGTTTCCTCTCCATCAGTCCTGTACTTCAGTCACTCCAGCAATCTTCAAACATATTTTTATCAAGCACTTTAATTATTATATCTTTCTTTAATATGTTAGGGAAGAGAAAAGTTATAAAAATGAAATTAAATAGATATGAATGAAAGAGCCTGACATAGCTAATGGAAATTGCAGATTGTCTTAATGTGCTAAATATATAATTGTTAGAAGAAAACACAATGACCATCTCTTCCAATGTCAGAGACAGTGGTTCGTGAGCACAAACAAGAGAGGATGTATTGCACACATACATAGGTGTGGATTTCCATTCAATATCTATTGAATCTAATTCAATATCTAATTAATCTATTTGGGAAGAGACCTCAAGACTAGATAGACTTTTGGTCTGATGCAGATGGAAATATCCCTCTTCTTCCTACCTGTTGCGTTCCAAAACTAAATTGGGCCTGCTTCATTTGAACCTGACAGTCTCATCTCAAACACTTGAACAATAATTGGATATTGTTGTCTAGGATATAGTCTTTAGACATCATTGTCAATGCTCTTGATTGGTTTAAAAGGTTTTGTTTTGTTTTGTTGTTCTTCGATATTATTACACGGGTGGATTAAAGTCCTAGGAAGGGGTTGTCCCTCAGAGATTAGATATGGGTTCTAATTTGTTTCCCTTTCCCTTTGGGTGATCTAATTATGAATCACAGTTTCCAGTATCAAACTCTTATCAGTCTTTTATAGCTCTTGATGATGTGTGGTCTGGAATGTTTTATCTTCATACAGCATATCAGTGCCATTTGAGCTTGTTCTGAACCTTTCATATTATTCCTCACATTTTAGTATCACATAGAGCTCTTCACTGGCTGCCAAGTGAAAGCAGCCACAAGTTTAAATTAATACTACTTTTATTTAAAGCCCTCCAGTCACATTCCCCAGTATCAGTCTGCTTTTATTTCCTCCTACAGTCTGGTTATGTTCCAAACAGCATGGTTTTATTTTGGTTTCTTACTTCAGGGGTGCAGGCTCGGGTTTCAAGATGTGGTTCCACGACTGAGGGCCCACTTCCTTCCTTCCTTCCTCCCTTTATGTCTGTGGAAATCAGATACCCCTTAAAGGGATTTAAATATTATTTTATTAGTGGGCTAATCTGCTTGTTCCACCCTATCTAACAGTTCTAGATAAGTACTTTTTAAAAATGATTGTGGATGTACATACATTCAGCTTTGTTCTGTGGCATTATTTTAAATCTACTGTTGTTGTATTCATCGTTTTAGAGTTAATATTTGTTTGCTGTACTGAAGCTAAATTCCAAACTAATGTTATTGGACTGGTTGCTATTACTTTTTAAAATTTATACTGTGCCTTGGTAAAAAAAAAAAGCAGTAATAGAGAAGGGAATCTTTTCACCATGGTATACCATAGTATTTTGCAACTGGTTGACACCATGGTATTTTGCAACTGGTTAAACTGTTCTGCAGTGTGTCCTCTTGGCTTAAACAAGTGCCATTTGAACAAGTACCTCTTTGCAGCTGATCAACAGATATTTTGCAATCTCTTGTATAAACTTGCAATCTTTGAGAGTTATCTGGGTTCCAATGGGCACAACAGTCATTTCTCCTCTCAGATTCTTGCTCAGCATCTGCATAAAGAAAAGCAAGTCTGAAATCCAAATAAATAAATCTAAGATAACTGAAGGACCATCTACTCCAGGGGTATCAAACTCAAGGGCCAGGGGCCGAATCTGGTCCACGGAATGCTTAGATCTGGCCATGGAGCTGCCCTGGAAACAGTGAAGGACCGACCCACTGTGTGTCTGCCAGCAAAAATGGAGTTCGGGAGGTCCTCATGCGGCCCTTCCGAGCTCTACTTTCGCTGGCAGAGGGTCGCAGAAGGCCATCGCAGCTGAAAATGGAGCTCAGGAGCCTGTTTTCACTGGCAGAGCATTCAGGCCACCACAGGCACCCCGACACGACGTTGAGCTGGCCACACCCATCCTGGCCACACTCACCCTGCCCCCCTGAGGTCAAATACAACTCTGATGTGTCCCTCAATGAAATTGAGTTTGACACCCCTGATCTGCTCCAATCTGAGTTGACTATTCAAGCAGATCCTCCAAGCACAGTTTGTGTGGTGGTGGGGAGATCACTGAGACTGAGATCTAGTCAATCTGTTTTGAATTAAATCACAATCCCTAGATTTTATGCAACAGGGAAACTTTAAGAAAGTAACATTAAGAAGAAGAAAAAGGAGATGGTGCAAAGTCACACAACTCAAACTTATTTCATCTTTTATGCATAGTATTAAGGATTAAGATTATATGTTACTCGGTTTATTTAATGTGCACAATGTGAAAACTCACAAAAGCTATTCATTTTTTATGTGTTAATACTAATTTGAAAGATTCCTTTACTCAAATCCTGTAGATACTATCGCCTGTCTTATAATCATAAACTCAATCGTAGAAGGGTAAAACCATGTTAAATACAGTAGCTTGCTGCTATTAACATAAATAAGACAGGAGAAGTACTAGTAGTAATAATCCCAGGCAAACATCATCAGTCACATTATGCCTCTATTTGAAATGCAGGAGAAGAGTAAGAAATATGGGAGAATTTAGGTTAAGCATAGAAAGCATTACCGGCATGAAGGAACTGCCTGAATGTACACTGTGCACTGTGTTCACTATCAAGAAGTTTCAGGGGTTTATTGAAGGAGGACTAATGATACAGCAGAAATCAAATCTCCTTCTTTTGGAAAGGTAAAGATAGAAGTGAGAATAGTTTCCTGAGAAGAGGAGAGGATGATGTCAGGGTAATGATTTAAGAGCTGACCAGCTGCTACAATGATGTAATGCTGGGAATGAGTCAGCAAGGTTTTTGGACTGATATCACTTTAAGACCCTATAATAAGAAAAGGCCCTGTTGGGGCATATCTCTCTCTCCGTGTGTGTTTCCATGCTGTAATTGCTGATTGCTCTTTGAGGTCTGACTGGAGTATGTGTATGTATATATATATTCTTTGTAGATAAAACCACTATTTAAATACAAACCTCTGTTTACTGTATTTGCTCCTGGGTTGTCTCACATAGTCACACTGTGCACACTCTGACAGAAGACATGTTAAGGAGCCAAGATGAGGGCTGTGAAATATCAGAGATAATAAAGAATGGGACACCAAGGCATAGAAAGCCAAGTTTACATCATGACAAGTACCCAGAAGCTTACTGAACCTTACAGAAGCCTATCGAAGTATACAAAATTTATATTACATGACAATCCCCAAGTTTCCAAGTAGGCATATAATTCTGAACTCTAAAAAGCACACAAAATGAGAAGTAATTTACATGTGTGCTGGACCTATGAACTGGATCTATCACATACCACATGAGAAAGATACTATAGATAGTACTTAAAAAGTATTAAAATCTGTGTTTGGGTGGAAATTCATTTATGATCAGGGGCCTTGATCAGTACACCCTGATTCCTGGCCTGCTCTTCATAAGATTTTCAGGAACATTATTCTTACTTACTTCATAAGATTTTCATGAATATCGTTCATACTTAATCACCTTGAAAAGTTAGCAAATTAGAAATGTTAGAAAGATTAGTCAATCTCATAAGTTCTTTCTATGATAATAGACATGAATTAGTAGTGTTGTGATATGGATTTGGTAAGTGGGAATGTTTTCTCCTAGTTGGCTTATTTGGATTTCAAGTAGTTTTCACTTAATAACCACAATTTGTATTGAAAACTCCTTCACTAAGCAACATGGTAATTAAGTAAAACATCGCATGACCATGCCAGACTTAAAATGTAATTTCTTCTGCAGATGTTAATGACCATTCATGGTCATTAAGTATGACATCAACTTGAGACTTAATGCTGGCAACCGAATTGACAAAGTAAGTTCAAGGACCAGTTGTCTAACTACTTCTTAAAAGCTATTGAAGGTTCAAATTGTCACTAAACATAGCAGCCCTCAACCATTTCATACCTGTATTGTATGAAATGACCCAAGTATGTGTGAAGTATACATATTTGTTGTGCATGAGTTAAGGTTCCATGTCAATCTGTCTCAAGAATCTAACCCTAACAAAAACAAAAGGCCATTGTCCACCACTGTGATCTGAGAGCCCTTAACCTGTAAGATGCCATAGCTAAGTCTGGTTCTGACAATAACACTGATAATTATTTAGGAACAGAGGAAGAAGAGAGATTCTGGAATAATATTGGGGAAAGACTGAAAACAAAACAAGAACAGTGCTGCACATACATGCAGAAAGCTTGTGTAATACAGAATTGTTCCCTGATTAGAGAGAATATGGGAATATACATGCCTAGTGATGCCTATCTATCTAGAAGCATGGCTGTACAAAGTTAAAGAAAGCAAGAGTACTGTGGGAAAGACTATCTCACTTTTAGTACTGTTTAGGCATGTCTGAAAAAGAATAAAATAAAGAGAACATTGTAGGTGTGGGAATTTTTTAATGCTACTTTCCAGGGGAAGTTAGACCCCAATTTATATATATAACTTTTAGCAAGGGACATGTGTAATTCTCTCTTGTCACTTCTCTCACCATCTTTCAACTATCATTGAGTTAGCAGCATTCCTAACTCTAGTTACTAAAAGATATACAGATTTTCCCTACAGTTCACTAGGTAGCCATGGGTTACAGGAAACATCTTGCAGTAGAATATGTAGGATCCTATTGCTCCATGGGTAAAAATCTGCAGTATTTTCTTGGTTTGCTATTTTTATACTAAACTTTGACCTACACCATATACCACATTCTGGGCATATTGTGTGGGAGATTCTTTATTAAAATGGGCCTCTCTCCCATTAGCAGTAACTAAATTAAGAATATGTTTTACCTATATTGTACTATAGGTACTATTATTTTCAGCCTCTGAGAGCTACAAGAAACATAATGAATGGGCAGCAATTGAATGTTAAAGACTTCCTTTGACTTTGGGATAGAATTTTTTAAAAAGTTCAGCAGGCAAAAACTGGTTCTGAAGATCCTTCAAGGGTGTGGAAGTGAACTGCTCCACTTATTTTTTATTTTGGGGCCAAGGCTAACTTGAGATGTTTGATACAGAATGAGAATATAATGTCAATATCATTATCATCCTCATCCTCATCATCAAATTGATAGAGGAAGAGAATATTATGTCAATATCATGATAATGATTATCATTGTCGTCGTCATCAAATTGTCAATGTTAGTCTTGCTGTTGCTATCCAATTCCTATTTATTCTTACCCTGTTTTCCCCAAAATAAAACATTCCCTGATAATAAGCCCAATCGGGCTTTTGAGCACATGGCATTAAGGCCAAGCGCTTATTTCAGGGTTCAAAAAAAGTAAGACAGGGGAAACATGGTATTAATATGAATCTTGAATGGACTTACTCATGCACACTGATTCCACAGGGTACATTTTCACATTAATAATCAAACAAATTATCTCAGTATGTTTTGACCTTGCTTAGATTTTTTGTAGCTTATTGTGTTGAGAGCTTAACCAGCTCCAAGAGCAGGCTGTTCTTTAAGCTTCCCTTGGCCACCAGATACTAATTATTAGTTATTAAACTTCCCTTAGCCACCAGCACTTCGTGCAAGAAAGGTAAGGAAACCAGACATTCAAAAACTGAAAAGAAAAAGTCATTTTACCCTTTTCTTTTTATCAAAAGTAAGTCCAGGTTTGCTGAGGACATAGGATAACTTGGCTAGAGCAGCTTCTGGCGTCATATCTCCTCCTGGAATTACACCAACATCCATGAGAGTCTATATACAATGCCAAAGGGAAAAAATACAGCTTGAATTAATGCACTGCTTTCTGATATAACTAGAATGAAAAACAGCTCAAAGTGCAAAGCATGATTTGGGGCAATGACAGATAATCCTTGACATACAACCACAATTGAGCACAGAAATTTTGGGTGAGATATGTGTTAAGTGAGTTTTGCCCCATTTTACGACCTTTCTTGGCACAGTTGTAACAAGTTGTTAAGTGATTCTGGCTTCCCCATTGACTTTACTTGTCAGAAGGTCATAAAAGATAAAACATGACCCTGGGACACTGCAACCTTTATAAATATGAACCCATTGCCAAGCAACCGAATTTTGATCATGTGACCATGGGGATGCTTCAATGATCATAAGTGTGAAAAACAATCACAGTCACTTTTTTCAGTGCTATTATAACTTCAAATGGTCACTAAATGAAGGATTTTAAGTCGCAGAACTACCTGTACTGATTGCAGCCCTCTGTTCAACCAATATTCTTCCAATGCTGCAAATCTCAGGAAGAATTTTGTAGGGCCAGCTTGTTTGTGAAGGAATTAGTAAACACAGAACCTTTCATCATGTTTTGCATAGCAATAGCACTTAGACTTATATACCGCTTCACAGTGCTTTCTAAGTGGTTTACAGAGTCAGCATATTGCCCCCAGCAATCTGGGTCCTCATTTTATTGACCTTGGAAGGATAGAAAACTAAATCAACTTTGAGCCAGTGAGAATCGAACTGCTGAACTGCTGGCAGCCAACAGTCAGCAGAAGTAGCGTTCAGTACTGCATTCTAACCACTGTGTCACCATGGCTCATCAATGAAGATTAATGAACAAGCTTTCTGCTACTGCATCAGTCAATACGATTTAATATTTGTTATCATTATTTACTAAGTTCTAGTAAATGTGTAAATGCCTAGAGTAAAATTTGAAAATTTAAACAAGAATTTAATGTTATTATTCCTTTGATTTAGATGTCAATATTATTTTGCTGGGTAATGGACCATTGGTCCATTATAACAGCTAACTTATAACTATTTTTTTAAAATTGATTTCATTTGCTGACTTCCACACACATGGCACATTTTAAACACAGGATTTTTTTAAAATGATAATAATATCTTAATTCATAATGCAAAGCTAATCAGGAATAGGAGTTACCTGTTAAAATCATACCAATAAGAAACAGGCTTTGTTGCTACAATATAATGTAATCTATTCTTAGTATATTTGCCATGCTTTCAACTATTAGTTACTTTGCATATATGATAGGCATGCTTTAATACAGCAATTGGAATATCCAGAATTGAGTTTTTATAACAAAAATTATCCTACTCAATCTTAAAGGAAAGCCATTGAGCTTGGAATCTTCTCAAGATACATGCTAGATTAAAATAGATGAGCATGTTTGTAGAACATTCCCACAGGGTAGTTTCACTCGAACGCAAATTGTATTCGGTATATGTCTCTCATAACCTAATATTCCTTCTTTTTCATTACCACCACAACAGACTCTGAACCATTTGCTAACAGCAAACCTTTAAGCCAAAATACTTCCTGGAAAAGCAAAGCCATTTTAAAACCAAAGAAAAGCAGCTATTATAAGCCTAAACAAGGCTTTTTAATTAAATATTAAAAATAAACAACATTTGTCTTTGTACATGACAGCCTTTGTCTATTAATTAGGCATAAAAAGCACAACCTTAGAAGCAATTGGCGCAAGAACTAGTCATCTTTGGGATACAATGGGGATTATAGAAAAAGAAATGAAAAACTTCCAAGTGCCAGATCAGACATAATTTTATTAATTGGCACAACCACTTAAACTTGGTCCTATCCTACTTTTCAAATCACATCTGCCTTGGATAAAATCTGCCATTCATGCTATACATCTTGGAAGCATCCAGTCTTGAGAACCATTCAGAAGTTTCAGCTGGTTCAGCAAGCAGTGGCCTGTGCTGTTATTAGAATACCTACCGTCAAGCATATAATGTCACTAAAAAGGGAGCTGCATTGTCTGCCAATCAATTTCAGTATACAATTCAGGGTGATATAATTTAAAGTTCTACATGGCTGAAAGCTTGGATATCTCCAAGATCCCATTCCACAAGTTGAATTTGCCCATCCAGTAAAATCCAGTGCTAAGAATGCCAACTCTGAGGAAGTACTACCCACATGGATAGCTAACTGATGGCTCCAGACTTCTAGTTGGCCTACCCTCAGTTATTTGGACTATGTTATATTTGAAAGAGCTGTTTAAAGTGAAGATTTTGCTGCCTGATACACCTGAGCCTTCTTGTCATTATATCCATGTTAGTGATTCTTATGTTTGAATTGTATGGAAGCCACTCGGAATCTTTGGAATGGAGTGGTCCATAAGAGAACAACAGCAAGTATGTTCACTAGCTAAACATATTGTTCAAATCTGCCATCTAAAACAAGAATCTTACAAGAGCGTTTAAGATCATAGGAATTATCTGGAAGCCATCAAGTTGGGAAGAGTGATTTAGATTTCAGAATTCCTCTCACCTTTCCTGTGGCATAGACTGATGACACAGATCCTCGCAGACATTGGGTACAATTCAAAATCACAACATTGGAATCAGTAGCTTTCCTCAGCAAATCTAGTAATTCTGGACAATTATTTGGAGCATTTCCACTCCCATACGTCTCAAGTACAATGCCTTCCATAGAGCTCTGAAGAAATGCCCTTACCTGTTTGGAAGAGAAAAACCACAATGAGTAATTACAGTTCAAACTCATTGCAATACAATTTTATTTCTTTCAGATCCACTCAAAATATATGAATAATCACATTAGTTCTGTAATGAGGAATATAGTGTTGTTTTTTGACTGGACTAGCATAGACCCATTAGGAAATAAATGTTCAAAAAGGAACAGAAGTGCTAATTATTTAAGATTAATACGTGGATGTTACAAACACACATGTGTATATAAACACAAAGTCTCACATAAATGCAAGCACTTGTGCAAGAATCAATAGTTTATAGTATGTCACGCCACTGGCAATAGCTGGCTAGAGTTTCTGAGAGTTTCTAGGCCAGGGGTCAGCAACCTGTTGCTCCGGAGCTCTTTGGACCCTCTGCTGTGGCTCTCTGTTGGGTGATCCCACCACTGGCTGGCCGCACCCCTCGCCCTCCCCTACCAGTCACTCCTCACCTGGCCTGAGAAAGTAAGGGTGACGGCAGGGGATGGAGAAGTGGCCAGGGGAGAGAGAGAGAGATACAGAGAGAGGGGGAAAGAGGGAGACATAAAGAGATACAGAGAGAGAGGGTGAGAGAGTGGGGAGGGAGGGGAGAGAGAGAAATGTCAAAAGGGTTTTGTGGTTCCCGGTGTTTTTAACAACTGGTTCTCTGCCCTAATGACGGCTGGGTAGACGTGGCTAGTGGGAGATCATGTGACTGGTGGAAGTGAGTGACATCAAGTTGGCCATGCCCACCCAGGTTTTGTGGCTCCTGATGTTTTCTTTTCTGTGGGAAATGGGTCCAAATGGCTCTTTGAGTGCTTAAGGTTGCAGACCCCTGTTCTAGGCTGATCAAGGGTGGGAAAAAGTATAGCTAATATATATAGCACTGCACTGTGTACAAAGAAATGTTGAGTAAGCAAAGACAGGCTATACTCAAAAATGAAAAAAATATGATGATTCAGAAAGATGCAGGTGATCTGCCTATTTTTAATTATGATGTGTTAAAATAATCTACTTAAATAAGACATTGATATATGACTCCAGAGTGAATAGCTTGCGATTACTTTACTTAGAATTATAGACTTCTAACACAGACCTTGAAGGCCATCTGCTAGGGTTGCCTGGTACTAATCACAAAACCTTGATGACACAATGCAGGGAAATATGCTGCTTGAAGTCTGAGACAGTAGAAGCAGAGGGAAGATAAAAAATTTCAGATAATCTCCTGCTTTCTTTGCTTTAACTGTGTCACAGCAGAAAATTAGGACATCTTTCCTTTGTTTAATGTACATTTGCAGACTAGCCTCACTTCCTAGCTAGAGCAGCACACTTGTGAATAGGAGTGAAGCTCTATGAAAGGCAGTTGGTAGGGTACAAGAGAACTGTAGCCCTAGACTTTTGCTGGAGATGGGGCCAGGTTTAGACATGGTGAGGCCCCAAGCTATGAGAAGTTGTAGAGGCTCTACCTGACAAGTACCAGCAGAGAATAAAGCTGTGTAACAACTGAATTTGGCAAGGCTGCTGCCAAGATGCGTAACAAACCTGTGGTGGGGAGGGGATGGGCCCTCTTTGAACAAAAGGTGTTAGTGCATGCAGAAACAAAGCACACATTAATCAATTATTGAGGGTCATGTGACCACACTAAAAGGCTTAATTTAATTTCCCATATTTAAACAAAAATCTGACATTTTAAGAGGCCTCTACAGACTGTGAAACCTAAGTTATAGCATCTTTGCGTTATATCTAAATGTTGAGCTTTCTGTTTAATGTAAGCCTCTGCCTTCTTCAAAAAGAAAAAAAAATGAATTTAACATCCAATTTGCAAGTATAATGATAGAATGGAATCCAATTTATCATCACTGTCATCTAAAACGTTTCATTCTGCTATTATTTGTGAATAAAAAGTATGCATAAATTAATAGATCCTGTGGGCAAAATGTGAAGCCCAGCAGCTCCCATTTGGTGGCCCCTAGAACCCTCCAGTGTAGATGAAGCCAAAAAAAGGCTAATTTTTTCAAGTTCTTTAGATGTTTGGGAGGTTATTAAGGAGTAAAATGGGTACTATAAACCTGCAAATATGTAAGGCCACTATACTCTGCAAAAGCTGCAATGCTCAAACAATTGCTAGACTTCAAGCTGTCTATTTTGATTCCATCTATCTTGTCCATTGCTGCCAATCTCATATTATACATGAGATAATATAAGATATTATATGCATATATAATATAATGATATAATATACAGTAATATATTATATGCATCTTTGTCTTTTTTCACTTTTCCTATTGAACACCATTCTAATTCTCCACACTCAGTGCTTGCTGTTGCTTCTTGTTCATTGTAAAGATTTCTCAAAAGAACAATCAGTTACCCTTTTAAACTCCAACGTACATTAAGACCAATCAATGGTCTTGCTATACAGTAATCAGTTTAAAAAGATAGAATTCTTCTTGTAGTTTTCTTGCTCAGTCCATTTTTTGTGCTACGTTAATCATCTGATCTTGGGTTCCTTCCTGAAACCTGCCTGTTTATTTGGCACTCCAGTTTTCATGGACTGTATGGTTCTGTTCTTTGTAGATCCGTAAGCTAGACTTTGATTGTGCAAGCAATTAGTGCAATACTTTAATTTGCATTAAATTTATTTATTTATTTATTAATTCAATTTGTATACCGCCCTTCTCCAATAAGGACTCAGGGCGGTGAACAGCCAACG
>JANHZT010003858.1:217486-230800 GCA_032468215.1 Stegonotus admiraltiensis
GGGGCCCCTGGGTTTCTGCTGTGGTGCAGAGAGCTGTGAAGGTGAAGGCGGTTATACCGGCAAGCCGGGAACCCAGCCTACACCCCCGGCAAACTGAGACGGAGCCAAAGTAGGAGTGACCTGAGCTACAGACGGGAATTATTGGCACTCGGTCAAAAAATTGTATACCCACAAGACGGGCACAGCAAAGTGTGGCCGGGTACAGCTAGTATATATAGTATATACAGTTATATATATATTATTTTCTTGATTTCTCATTTGCTACATATTTTTCTATCAATATATAAAACCAACTGACTCATTTGAGCTAATGTAGAACTCCTGATTAAGTTGGAGAACACTGGCTCAGTATGATAAGTAAAACTGTCCATTCTTATATATTTAGTAATAGCCTGTTTAAGCTGTTCTGCCTGAAGATTTGAGGAAGATTTTTTTTTAAGTTTCCCATGAAAATGTTTACTTATGAAAACACATGAAATCTTATGAAGTAATCTCTTACTTGATTTCCAGACACACAACTCCATGATTCTGTCTGAAAATTTGCAAAGGCATTCTGTCATTCTACATCCAGTTCCTTTCTCCACTTTTTATAGCACCACACACAATGCAATGTGAAAACCTTCCAACTGAGGATGATTAGTACTGGCATTTGAATTTTTCCAACATACAAGCAATATCAGTTTTAATAACAGACACAGATGTCACCCTTTATGCAGCATGACATCTAGACCAGATTTGCAGAACTATTTTTCAACAACAGTTCAATTCAACACTTTTGAAAAGGGGATTAACCAGGCGAGACCAATTCTTTAAAAAATAGACTACTGCCATTGAAAACTATACTGAAAGAAGGAATTAAGATGTATTCCTTATTTGTTCTTCATATTTATAGCAAGAAATCCAATAAAGGGAATAGCAAATTGGCAGAGATTTTTTGTGTGTGTGCTATTAAAGTGGAAATCACCTACACAACCTCCTCTCCAACCTTAACCAAGCACAGGCAAACTGAGAGAGAAAGTATGTACTAGTATCAGATAGGAAACACTTATTTTCTCAACAGAGCTAAAATCTAACCATGATCTCAATTCCATAGTGAAACAAATGTTTGCATTAACAGGATCCCCATGTTCCAGATTCTGGTGCAAAGGATGAATTAGCAGATACAATAACAGAAAAGACAGAAATAAACAATACCCAAATCCTCATATTTTCTTTTCTTTTTCTTTCTTTCTTTCTTTCTTTTTCTTTCTTTCTCTTTCTCTTTCTCTTTCTTTTGAATTTTTCTCTCTCTCTCTCTCTTTCCTTTCTTTCTTTCTTTCTACTTACCTGCCTATATTTTGGAACTGCCCATCTCCTCAGAGAGCAACTCTGGGTAGTGTACTATGGTTGCTTTATGGCTGTATGTTATGTAAACCCAGCAGACTATACCTCAAAGAAGCATAATTTAGTGCAAATGTATGAATCCCATTGTAGAATATGCAATACTGATCTAGATGAAGAAAGAATCTGATGAAATGATGTAAGGCAACTTTTAAGTTCACTGACACCCTGACATTAGGATGTTATTTCTTTTAAAAGCATAACTTTCACATAGTTTTTCTGAAGCGCTAGAGCAGGGATGTCAAACTCAATTTCATAGACGGTTGTTTTACCTCGGAGGGCCAGGGTGCTGTGGCCAGGGGGTGTGGCCATGGTGGGCATAGCCAGCTCGACATCACTCATATTGGGGGCACCTGTGCTGAAACTACCCTCAGTCTCATTATAATCTTCCTTCCTTCCTTCCTTCCTTCTTTCCTTCCTTCCTTCCCTCCCTCTTCCTTCTCCTTTCTTCTTCCTTCCCCTCTTTCCTTATTTTTCCTTCCTTGCTCTCTTCCTACCTTTCTTTTTCTTTGTCTTTGTCTTTCCTCTTTCCCCTTCTTGCATGCTCAAATTCAAAAGGGAAAACATTTCTCCTTTTGTTTTGTTTTTAGTTTGCTTCTCCCTCTGCCAGTGAAAATGGAGCTTGGGGGCCCCACACATGCCCCCTGTATCCCACTTTCAGCCACAACGGCCTCCTGCAGCCCTCTGCCAGCAAAAACGGAGCCTGCAAACGTCGCCCCCCGAGCTCCATTTTTGCTGGCAGAGGCACCGCGGGCCTGGTCCTTTGTGTTTCCAGGCTGGCCACACCGGCCAGATCTAAGCATCCCATGGGCTGGATCCGACCCACGGGTCTTGAGTTTGACACCCCTTATTAGGTTAGGAATACATTTGTTACATTAGGAAAAAGAATTCACAAACTTGATAACAGCTATGGACTATAAATAAGAATTTCACTTATTCATTTTAGCAGAGGGTTAATTTAGCCATAAACAATATACACTAAGAATCTCTCTGTACGCTGTTTAGTAGGTAGCCTTAGGACTGACATAAAATTGCTTGAGATGAGCTTACATAAGTTGTGTTAATTTTAGTGTATACACACGTATTGATGTAAGATGAATAGGTAAACTGGGTGGTGCAATAATTTATCTTGTCACTAATACAAAGAAGCAAACTACAAATTCGCCAAAATTGCTCCAAAGTTTAGTCCAATGACAAAAAGCAACTGGGTTATTTTTAGAGCACAACAGGGCATAAAAATATAGCAGTGAACTGTGACCTACAGCTATGCACAACCAAGCATCACATCATCCAACCGACAGTTTTACTTTAGCTGGAAGCACATCTGGCTTGGTTTCAGACTACGATTATTCATATGACTACAGACAATACATTTAGCATCCATACAAAGCTCCTGAAACTGTTCTCACTGGCTCAAGACAAAGTCTGTATGGAAAGGCAGAAACTCTGAATGGGCTTTGTGGAAAGAATTTCACAGGAATCCATGTCAGAGGGTTCTGGGATCTCTGCTGATAGAAGGAATTAAGTTATTTTAAAAGCTGGGATAATATACTTTTCTTAAGTGAGTAAAATGAGGAATACTTGTCTCAGGCAGAACATACTGGAATAAACAATCACCACATCAAGCAGAACTCATCTATAGTCTTGCTGGTGAAATAGATTCTTTTCTACAAGTACAGTAAGTATAAGAATAATTCTAATTAAAAAAAATTGATGCACTAAAATATAAATCTCTTAAGAGTTACTCCAAATAGCCATGAATTTTCAGATTCCATAAAAATTAACATTTTAATTGCATATATTTGTTAGTCTGCTACAAGTCTCTGTAGTTTTTGTAATTAACTGTTGCAAATATATATAAACTAGTCTTTTCTCTAAAATCTAGATTTTCTCATACCAGATGTTATTTTATAGATAGTATCTATGTTTTGAATTGTTTTGTTTTGTTTACATTTTGATTGCAGAACATACAGAATACTATAGCTTAAGTTGTCTTTGTTTTTGAAAAGAGAAATATTGGAATTGAGATGGACTTAGCCAGTTCCTTCAAAAGGTGCTACAAAGATTAAATATACCCAGGACAGAACAAAACAGAATAAAGCTATAATATTTTAAACATCATACTGGTTTCTGGGAGGAATACAATTGCATTTTTATTGCACAATCCTATGCCTGGGTATTCAGAATTAAGCCCTACTGAGTCCATTTAAATGTGGATACATTTGCAGTTTAAAACTGAGTGGCTATGTGAAAAATGGGTAACATTACAAAATTTAACTATCAAACTTGAGCGAGAAATCCCGGATAACCAAATTTCCAACTCACCTTTTAGCATTGGTATGTGCATGTGTCTTTTTGTTTCTATTTTTTAAATAGTTGTCAAAATGCCATTCTTTGGCTGGATGAAATGGCCAAAAAGTTATTCTTACAAAAGTGGACAATACCCTGGCTCAGAAGTTGTGATAAAGACGCTTCTGAGAGAACTAAAATGGCATTTGAAAGAACGTGAACGGCTGATACAGGAGATTGAAAGTGGACACAAAATTCAAAAACCTGAAAGTGATTACAATGGAATAAGGAGCTACCAAAATCTTCAAATAACTATCCCAGCTACTGAACAACGACAACTTGAAATTCTTTGCTCTCAAATCCAACCATGTCAAACTGGAATCATACTTAGCAGGTATTTTATCTATGTAGTATCATATAAGCTTCAGGAAAGGGGAAAAGGGTCCCCATCTTTGCAGCTTCATATTAAATGTTATTCCTACAAGAAAACTGTTTCAAATTAATTCAAAACTAGCATGCTTCAAACTAAAAGAATAATTCTTTGGAATGAGTTCAAAGAAACTTACTTTCTGGCAATATACGCAACCTTATTCGTAAGACTCTACTGGTTGTGACATCTCAAAAAACATTGCTAGGATTTCATTTGTTCAATTAAATAGCATGTAATGAAGGAATTTCCAAGATTTGCCCACAAAATGTAATAGAAAAAGAATATGCTTTCAGCTTTAATTTTGAGCTTGGCAAAACAATTAAGTGTAACAATTCAGCACACACCACTTAAATGCTTACTACATATTCACAGCTCTAATATTTAGAGCACCAATATGTTTGTTCCTTTTGCTAAACATTCGCCTTCATATTCATCGACTACATTTTTATCCTGTATCGTTTTAAAATCTGTACGGTATGATTTTCATTATAAACTAGTGAACCTGATTCACATTTGTTTCATGCAATTTTGATAAGAATAAGACTGTTTTGATTACAAAACAAGTTTCTCTACAATTCTTCAACATTATATATACATACATATCAACCTGCACATATAGCATATGGAATTTAAAACAAAACAAAACCCAGAACAATTCACTGATTTCTCTCTGATCCTATAAAAGGGCTCCAGGGAAATGTCAGTTTGAATCAACTTGCTTGGACAAATTGGACAAGGAAAAAAAATGCTTCAGCTGTTTGTATTGCAAACATCATTCTTTCCTATTCCCTGGTTTTTTTTCCTTTAAAAAGCATTGCTAAAAAGATAGTGTATCTTCTCTACCCCTGCATTTTTAAGAGACAGGTTGAATACATGCTAATAGAATTCAGGCTATTTGCCTTTTCTTTTCTCTTTCCTTTTCTAGATTTCGAGAGGCTCTAGCAGAAAATGATATTTTACCCTGGGAAATTGTTTATTTATTCAAACAAGTTTTAAAAGAGTTCCTTACTAATCTTGAGAAAACAGCTCAGCAAGATCAACTGGCTGATGCTTGGAATACAAATTGTTCCAGCCAATTCGCAGCATCCAGCACCAACTCCAGGAAAACGGACGAAGAGGAAATCCCCACTGTATCCAGCTATGTTGACAAAAATACACAAGGCATCCTTCCAACATTCTCCCACAGAATCTGGAATCTTCCTTATTACTACCCATCAAGTTAATTATTTTCTCTTTCGCTAATACTCATTCAGCTTGGCTATAATCATTCTGTAATGATTCAGTACTCCAAAATTATCTTCCCATCCTCATAAATGCAAATTTAAACTTAATAACAACTACAGCTGCCATAGTCCTTAAATGAATAGGATGGATGCTTTATACTAATTAATAGTGTCACATTAAGATCCTTCTTAGAGCTGAGGCTTTTTTATGGAGGTTTTATCATTTTTCTTAGCATTAATCCTGCATGGTTGCAGGGTCCCCTTGTTTTCAGTGCATTCACCTAATTATTAGAGCAAAGCTTAACAACGCATGATGCCATGAGGGTTTTTGTGTATCAGCTGTCTTGTCTTGCAGCCTGATGTTGATGTGGGCTGAGAGGGAATAACTAGTCCAAGGTCACCCAGCTGACTTCTGGGATTAAGGAAGGACTAGAAGCTGGATATTGTTATTCTGAGTCCACCACCTTAACTGGCTATGTTGGCTGTCTTTAATACCATTTATTTTGCCCCTCTAAATATGCAAGAACAAATTAAAGACTTAGCAATGTCCTGAAACATAGTCATGGTGAAAGACATTGACAGATTTTTATCCTGCAATTTGCTTACACAATACAATCTTTTCAAAACAAAGATGTTGAACTCAAATCTGAAAACTTAAAAGGAAGAAAATAATAATCCATTTTATAAAAGGTCCTGTTTTTAATAAACTGGAAACAGATAAGCTTTATGAAGGCCTAAAGGAGGTCACAATAGCACCATCTTTTGCCTTTTAAACAAACAAACAAACAAACAAACAGAGTAGTAAAAGATGCCAAAGATACCCTAGTACCCAAAGGACATTTTTTTTATATTGACACTTCAGAAAAATGTGTGCACATTTTAAGATTTAATCGCAGATTTAAGACAAACATATATTTCTTCCTTTTATAATGGCTACAATGTGCTCTCCACAATTCCCTGGCATGAGACTACATCTAGGATATTGTGGAACGGTGTTTCTCAAACTCAGCAGCTGTGTGTAGATTTCAACTCCCAGAATTCTCCAGCCAGCTAATTGAGGGAGTTGAAGTCCTCACATTTTAAAGTTCCCATGGCTGAGAAACACTGCTGTGGAGGATGCAAATAGTAGCCAGACTAATGCTGGAGTATTATTTGCATTTACACAAAATTAAAACCTGAAAGGGAAGGGAATCTGCATGACAGATTCTGCATTTACATCTGCAGAAATTCAGCAAAATTCATCCATATATATCTAAAATGACATTCATTCACAGGTTGTAAAAAAAATGGCTATATAAGACAAAATTTCTTTATCTGAAATAGTCTGATAGAAAAGCAGATATATTATGGCTTGCAATCCTTTATTACCAAAAAAGGAACTCCTTTTTTCCTTTGCTTCAGATCCACCAGAAAATATAAATACCTAGAAGCAATAAATTGAATTAGATTTTATGCTGTAATTTTTTTATGAAAAATGAAATTAGATTTGCAAAGAAATGGGATTTTTAAAATTGCTAAAATAGTACTTTTTACCAAATGATGTTAATTTTTTGAAAAATCATGAGTAAGGTTAGCATGAGAGAGAGGGAGAGATTTGGATGAGGGTTAAAAATTGAACTAAATGAATGCTTCTGCCAGTGTCACTTCTGCAGATGCTGAACTACTTAGCTTCCACAGGGTTAATTTCAAAGAGTAATCATAACTTTAAAATGTTAAGTCGAATGGCTCAATATGTACAACGTGCTGAACTAAAATATGGTTGGTTAACATGTGTTTTATAAATTTACTCAACAATGTTAGGCTCTACAGTGAAAGCAATTAAATAATTAGGAAAATTAGGAAGTAGTAGAAAAAGAGCTTCAAGGTGTTTTTCTCATTAGCATGCTTTTGCTTCACTGTCTGCAAACAATATAAAACTGTGAAGTTAAAGCAACAAAGAAAAATATTGTAAAAGCTGGTTAATATACTCTTTGAATAAATCTCATTTGATCTATGGTATTCTTCTTAGTAAACATGTTGACAAATGTATTGTTCTTCAGGACTCAAACCCCAAGTTAGAAACAGGCAACAAGAAAAAAATTACAGTATATAAGATTGAAATATTTTTCTCACTGTTTCTCCATAAAGAGTTTCCATGTTTTATTTTCAGTTAGAATACTTATTACTTTACAAAAACAACAGTGATAATTTAAACAGGCTCAGAGGATGTTAAGTAATATATAGCTATTCATTTTCAACTCTCCCTATAAAGAGACACGAGACTACAACCATGAGTACTTAGAATTTAAAATTCTATAAACAGTTATAGTCTCATATGAACTGTGAGAACTATAGCCATACAGTAATTTTACATTTGCAGAGCAAGACACCAGTGAAAATAGTTGTTGAGATGAATAGATCAAATCCAAGATCTATCTAGCCCAGGGTTTAATCCCACAATAGAAAATTTATTTCTATGGACAGACAGGGATGAACCAATTCTCTAAGAATCACTAGCATGCTATATCGGGTGCTCATATAATGGCTGAATACACACATTACTGTACTATAAACCCTACTGTGGCTTGGATTTAGTCTGGTGTGTTGTGTACATAACCAATTGTATTTTATTAAATAAAGCATAAGAAAATTGTGGCTTACTGCTATATGGTAACTGTGAACACCATACATGTTTTTCGTAAAACTGAAGTTCAGGCAAACTGAGATTGACAAACTTTAAAAATATTTAAAACCAAAACCAAATAGATAAATATGCTGCTGGAAGTTTATATAACCGTTTAATAGATTCAGGTTGACTTTTTATAGTCATAATACATTTTTTTTATACACACACCATTTTCGGGTAGCAGAGCTTATGTTTTTAGATGCCTAGTGCTCCTTACTTTACAGAAGCTAGCTGTAATTCAGAAACAAACGTGTAGCAGCATCTTCAAACTTAATATATCATTACACAATTCGCAATATGAGGTAGGCCACCACCAGACTATTACAGATGGGGAGGTGGAGGGGGAAGGCGTTATTCTATTTCTAAAAACAAATCGTGCTTAATGATGTTAGTAGAACTTGTGCAGCGGTGAAATCCATCCTACTGATGAATGGGGGATTTTATTTATTGATGGAAGGGGCTTAATTTATACCATTCAACAGCGAAGAACCTGGGCAGTTTTGGACTTTTCTAAGCAGCTTATCCTGTGAAGCGTGAGCTCGATGGAGAACCAGTTTTGCTGCAGGTCCCGGCCTACTTACACATTAGCAGCAGGCGCCGGCTCTTCAACAGATTCCACGAGAGGATGAGCAAAGCCAGCAGCCCGGACTTCGCCCCCCAGGAATTCCACCCCACTGACCGCTTTGCCAATTGTGAACCAATCGTTGATCTGATCTACGGTGAGCTTTCGCAACATGGCTCGACCGTAAGAAGCCGCGAAAAAAGAAAAGTATCCCTTCGTTCAGCCCAGCCGACCGACCGGCGCTGAACTAATTAGTGGGCCCCGCCCGGCTATAGCCACGTGCCCAATTAGACCTCGAGATTCTGCACTTGTTGCAGCGAACATGCAACTGGCCTGCTTGCTTTCTTGTTAACTCGATTACGGTTTCCTTAGTTTGGTACCGTATCTCCTGTGCGCGCTTAAGATGCGCTGAAAATAAGCTTTATTTGTGAGAAGGGCGCAGGATTGCGCTTGAAAGCAATTCCGATTGTATTTCAGTGTAGATTACCGCAGGTTTACAGTGAAAGTACATGCAAATACGGAACGAGTTAGGTTTTCATGTTATCCTTTATTATTTAACCCAGATTTAATATACTACCGGGAGATGCGCTGAACCATAGACTATGTGGTTACGTTCACTCAACACAGTACTGTAAAACGGGATGGGCTGCTGGGTGATTTAATGTGTTGTGAATTTACTCAACATAAAGCCAAGTTAGGGTTCCAGTCTATCACACCACTTGGATATATATATGCAGAAGCTATTCATAATGTGATTCCAACTGCATTAAATTGCAGTTGTGCTTGTGTAACTCATTAATTTGGGGTTAACTGGCCTATAGCTAATGGAATTAGCCCAAGTGGCTGCATTTGCACAAATCAACTGTAAATCAACTATTTCGGCTGGGTTCTTCCAACATACTGAGCCATCAACTAACAATTCACATCTTAGCTTTGATTTCCCAGAACTCCTAACCAGGAATTCTGGAATTTGTTATCCCAAGCAGCATTACAACTTTTGGCTTTAGCACTTCAAATCCTGCATATTTGATAGGGCTAGAAGTACTTACCTGTACTTATCATTTGTTTGGTACTCAATGCATAAACTAGAACATGTCAGTGTCAACTGCCTTGTGAATCATATTATGATTCACAATTAGTGAATTATAAGGGGAGTTTTAATGGTTTTTAACATTTTAATATTGATTTTATCTGGTTTTTATTGCTGTGAGCCGCCCTGAGTCCTTCCGGAGAGAGGGCGGCATATAAGCTTAATTAATAAATAAATAATAAATTATTCCTTATGGGAAAAATGTGTTTGGTACTCAGTTTTTGGTAGTCATCACACTTCCCGGAACCAATTAAAGATGAGTACTAAGGTACTACTGTAATTTGTTCTCTGGAATTTTATAAAGATGTTCAGGCATTCTAGTTTACAACTATAGCTAGCTTGCAGTTTAGCATGTGATACAAACCCAGTTAATCATGAGTTAGTATTTTGCAATGAATACAGCTTAATAGTGCATTTCAAAAATGATGGTCTATAAAAGTTCACAAAACCTATAAAACTATTCCATAAATCCTCTTCAGTAAGATCAGGATTACAGTTTAAAATGAAGTCCTATCTTTTATTGTTAACTATCTGAATTTAATATAAGCCTCAAACTATCTCAGCAACATGTCTCAACAGCTGAAATAAATTCAACAGACATGTCTCCCCTTCCTTCTATGTAATATTCACCTGCTAAACCAGACATCCTGCAATCTGTCAGATCTATAACTAACCTGCAGATTTGTGATAAAAATGACCTCTTGGATGAATAAATTGAAAGTATAGCAAATGAGCTTAAGAGATTTATGAATCTGCATTTCATCTTATGCGTATACTTTATAGAGGTAAATCCAATTGAAAGTCAAACTACATATTATTTTAAAGACAATGTGCAATGTTTATTTTAAGCTGTGTTCTACAACCTGGGGCCTTCCAGAAGTGCTGGACAATCCTATCCATGTTAAAACCAGCATAGCCAGTGATAGTTGACTACGATGATTTATTCTGCCATGTCTCAGTATTAAGAAACCATTTTTAATACCAAGACATGGCAGAATAAATTATCATGGTATAAAAAGGGCATTTATGGTAGTTTATGAAGGATCTAATTCAGTCTTTCCTGATCTGATGCTGGATTCAACTGAAGCTGTCATAATTTTCCCTTTAGCTATTAATATCCAGTAAACCAGGATTTGATATAGTTGAAGACTGGATTTCTTCCATTCCTAATAATACTATATGCAGTTTATGTTGTGACAGAAGTTCTATTTTGAGGTCATTCCATGTTACAACAATCAAAGCTGCAATTCTTAATTGTGAATACTGACTGAGTGTTTTTACAAAAAATTTAACCACTTGCTGCCCCTATTCAATAGGCTGCACTTCTATGAGGAGTCATCTGTATTTAATATATTGTACTTTAAGAGAACAACGACGACGATTTAAGGTAATTTTACACATTTTTAGGAATAAATTCTATTGAAATCATTATGGCATACTCTTGAACTGGAAAGCCTTTAAGCTTTGATTGTAAAACGTAAACCAAAACAAGTAAAATTCTATGCATATTTTTGGGAGGAGTTACACTGTATTTCTATTCGAGGAAAATCAGACGCCTTAGTCCAGCATGAATTATCAGGGACAGAGCAGACTATACAAAGCGTTAACGAGGGCAGCCCGATCCTATTCAAGTCGACTTAAAATACAGCGTCAATTAATCAAATAAAACGGAATTAACCCGCCTATTAGCGCCCGTGGTATTTCAACCTCTTGGATACACTTTATTGAATTTGGCAGGCTTATTTCTCTCTGCGCACTGAATCTAACTGAAATCGTAAATGTATTTGGCTAAACACAAGTAGCAACTAATGCTCCTGCCCGTGGAAAAACGGAAAGAACAGGGCTTCCTTGCACATCGGCGTCTGTGCCTCGAATTGTCCCCGTTATTCGGAAGAACTGAAAATCTGCACTGAACAAGCCAGACCAAGGTTTCTTTTCCGACAACGTAACAGCCATTGCGGGGCGGGGAAGCAACTCTTCTAGCTTGGTCCTCCTGAACAGGGGGTGCTGTAGGCGACCGAAGCCGGATGAGGAGCCGTTCTAGGCAGAACGCTGTTTCCGTACCCAGCAACCCTTGCGGCATTCTTACAATCAACCGTTTCTGACCTTTCTTTCCTGGGGTTTCTCTGACTTTGAAGGTGAGTTTGATGTTACCTTTTGGGGATAGCACAGCGGGCTGGCTGAGAGATCTTTTTTTTTTCACCTTTTGCTGCCTGTCAGCGCCCGTCGTGCACCTTGGGAGTGTCCCAGTCGTTTGAGAATGAAATGGAGGTCCTATTTGTTGGGGAAGGTTACCGGGATGGGCCTAAGGAGCACAAAAGACGCTGTGTATGCTCCAAAGACCGGTTCCAGCTATTATGACAGCCGGGGAAGGATTGAGAGTATAGAGAAAGACGTGTTAGAGCAGGGGTCTCCAACCTTGGCGACTTTAAGCCTGGCGGACTTCAACTCCCAGAGTCCTTTGCTGGCTGGGGAATTCTGGGAATTGAAGTCCGCCAGGCTTAAAGTTGCCAAGGTTGGAGATCCCTGCGTTGGAGCACTTACTACCCCACTTTTACTCACGCCCTATCTTGTAGTAAGAGAGCCTTGTTTAATCCATGCTGGCAAAAACTCGAGTCTGGTAGCATCTTATCCAACTAGCAAAGCTATTTAAAGGAATAGGTTTTCCCGAGCTGCAGTGTCTACCTGTGTCTGTTAAAAAGTGAACCTTCGGTAACCAATCCTAGAGTATATGCAATTCATTGCCACTAGAGGTGGAAGCTGCTATCATCTTTTGTTTTTATTCTCTTGGGGGGATGGGAAGCTGTATGAACTTATTAGGGGAGGATATACCTACACGAAGCTATTATAGAAACTAGGTTGGCGTTGCCAGCGTGGTATACAGATGCGTTGTATTTTGATTTGTGTCCTGGACATGTCTGTTGTAGGATAGAAAATAATGTATAAAGTTGCCTCATTTCTGAGCCTTTTGCTCATGTAGAATCTAAGCTGTGGCTTAGGTAGCCATAGTTTCACGGAAGATCCACAATTGGCTAGGTACACTTAATATAGTTTATGGTTAACTCATAAAAAGGTCAAAAAACTGGCTGCTGTTTACTAGAGAAATAAAGTTAATAAGGGTGGGCTTTTGGTTTCATGCTTAGTGGCTTGTAGTTGATCACTGTGGCTACAGGATAATAGGCCACAAGTGTGATCCAAAAGAGCTCTTACTTTCTTTGGTAAATGAAGGACAAGCTAATTACATTCTAAATAAAGCCTTCCTATTCAGAGGAGGGGGTTTTTTTAAATAAGGGTGCCTATAGGTCACTAATTAAAATTCAAAATTTAAATATAAAAGGCACATAAATTTAATAAATAAACCAGTAAGCACAAGTTTACTTTCAAATACTGTTGTTTTGTTCCTACTTGCAGATGCTGGCTAATATTTCAAAGTTGTGGGCTATCTATAAACCTTCAAAAGAATTTCAGCCTATTGTGTTTTCTGTGATCGTAACGGGATACCTTTTTTACAAAATTGAATT
The DNA here is from genome assembly GCA_032468215.1 of Stegonotus admiraltiensis. Classification (NCBI taxonomy): domain Eukaryota; kingdom Metazoa; phylum Chordata; class Lepidosauria; order Squamata; family Colubridae; genus Stegonotus; species Stegonotus admiraltiensis. The sequence goes on from JANHZT010003858.1 coordinate 230,647, forward strand.
TGGAGGTAAAGTTTATATGCGTGTATTCTGGAACTCTAGTTACATTTGCAGTTTTGGTTTTTATTAGATTTTTATCCCACCTTTTATTACTCAATAAGTAAGTCAGGGTGTGTGTGTGAAGGCTGTGACAATCCCAGCTGAGTTGCCTGATAGG
>JANHZT010003858.1:247992-258906 GCA_032468215.1 Stegonotus admiraltiensis
GAGTCAACCTTGAGCCTGGTGAGATTTGAACTTGCAGTAATTGAAGGCAGCTGGTGCTACTTAACAGCACTTTAGTTCGCTGTGCAACCAAGGCTCTTTTTGTTGTTGTGTCTTTTATCTTGTTCTTTATCTAAATTTGGGGCGTATAATTTTTGGTCCAAAGTTAATGCTATGGAAACTAACAGACTCCCAAAATTGTGTGTGTTAGAATAGACAAAAACTTAAAGTTGAGTCTGAATTGTAAAACTGATGAATTATATTAGGAGTATGGTCTCCCTGTCTCCTATACAACTGGAGAATAAACTAAAAAGATTGTTGCACAAAATATCTTGGATATTGAAGCAGAAAAGGATATAGCCATCCTCAGTAAGGTTGGCATATTGAAATGAATGAGCAATTTATAAACTATAAATGTACTTTTCAAACTGCAAATATCTAAACAAAGAAAAGCCTAAACAACTTAGGGAAGTGTTTACCAATGCAAGATTTAAACAGCTTGATGCAATGCTTAAATATGAAAGATTTGCAAAGAACTCACTTGCATTTCTGGAACTCCAGAGATAGAAGATACAACATATATATTATTTCAATGTCAACTTTATAAGAAAGAGTGACTAGTATCTTGGACCACCTATTCAGATTCTTATATTAAAACAACAGACTTCATATCTGGTCAGAATTCAAAAATCACATATAACATGGCTCTATAATTGAATAAAAGTCTAGCTGAGGTCTGCATATGTGGATCCGACCTGGGTAAATTACAGTGGTGACATAGAAATATGGTTCACATTCTTTTATTCCATTTTTACATACAGCTTTATTAATGTATGTTTTATATTTCAAATTATGTCAATGAGACGTTTTTCCATATAACATTTATTTCATATCGTCACTGCTACCAGCTCGGTGGAACCGGGAGGAACCCACCACTGCAGGGGATGTCTTATTTTGAGGGAAACAGGGTATATATAAAAGCAAAGTAGTTAAAAGGTGAACAAACAGCAAAATTAAACAAAATTAAATTAAAAGTCCTCTGTTAACAATCTATTGTTGTATTTAACTCCTAGAAAGTCTACAGTAGCTTCTTATCTATTATAAATCACCACAATCATCATTTCTGATCCTCCCAGGAGCAGATATCCTCATTTGATTCTTCATAAGAAAAGTTTTCCTTAAAATTTTGGTTGAGAATTTTGTCAATAATTGTATCTTATACTCCAGAATCATAAAGCTCTGCTGTCGATCCATCTCCTCCCCCCCCCCACCAAACCCCCCATCCAGTCTAAATTGTTTTCCAGTTAGGTATAGTAAGTTCATTTCCCAATCACCATCAATCTTCTTAAGAAAGTCTAGTTCATCATTCACTGATACTGTTAACTCCAAATCTGTAAAATCCATATATCTTCAGCTTTCTTCAGTGAACTTGCAGTTTCCAAACCAAGTTCCTTTTAAATCTGTCAACAGCAGTTTAGATTCCAATCCATCCGTTTGTGACTCTAGGGTTTGGCTACAATTGCTTATGTTGAACCATTATTTTCTCAAAATTTTTACCAAAGTTTTCAATTTGAACTTGGTTCAAAAGGATCCACCCCCCCACCCCCGAAGGCCTCCAAAAGGGCTTTATCTAAGTTGGTGCATTGTTTGCATTTTTAATATAATCCTGTAATTGAGCATTTACAACCAGACATAAACAGTTCCTTTGAAGGAGAGGGGAGTTAGATATACTGTAACAAAGTAGCCAAAGAAAAAGTTGAGATATTTCTCACAAGAAAGAAGGAAAAAAAGGAAAAGGGAAAATTTCCATCAAAAAAGACCTTTTTAAAAGTTAAGAAAATGTGAAATACCTGTAGTGAAAATCTAATGCAAATGTGAATTCAAACAGGTCATTTTCACTAGCCAGAAAATATACGTTGAGTTCCACACAGAAAAAATGAAAGTAATTCAGAATTGCAGGGTAAAACCGTGAAAAAACATTGAAAAATTCATGTTAAAATCCAACAAGGGATTAGAGTAAATCAGCATTCAACCAGTCACTTAACTTTTAAAAGAAAGATTGAGTTAAAAAAGAAAATTCAGAAGTCTTGGCGCACTCAGCAGCAGTATCCTTTGACTAAGCTGACTTGGGAATTCTGGGAGGTACTCTTGAAAAAGGATATTGTAGACACCATGATTAAGTACTACACTAGTTCTATTAGGAAAGAATGTAGCATCTGCATTTTTTTAAACTTGGAGTGAAGATGAGTAAGGGGAGATATGACAGGCATTTAAAATCATGCATGTATAATTAAATATAGATAATATTTTTCTCACATTATTAGATATTGGGTTCATCTATTAAAATTAGAAGAAAGGATGATAAAAAAGAGGTCTAGGAAGCCCTCGCTTAATGATTACAACTGTAAACTGTTGGAATTTCTATTGCTAAATGATATGGTTATAAAACGCAGTGTCACATGACTGCACTACTTAGTGATGGCTGTTCCAGTAGACCCCAGTTAAGCAAAGACTGTGTGGATCATTAAGTGAGGGCCTTATGTGATCATGATTTCTGACTTCCTGCATGCTTCTCCATTAACTTTGCTTGTGGAAAGCCAGTAGACAAACTGATCACATAATTGTGGAACATGAAGGACAGAAATTTGGGCTGGTTGCTGGAATCACATGATTGCAAAGGTACTGAAACAGCTGAAACTTTGAGGACCAATTGTAAATATTGCTTGTGCAATGATCAAAGCAAATTTGAACAATCACTGCACAAGTGGTTGTTAAATCTGCCAACTATATTATTAAGCAGTGGAATTTGCTGCCATTAAATGTTGGTTGAAGGAGAATAGGGCAAATTCATGGAGAATAGAGCCACAATTGATAGCATGTCTTGATAATCTGATGCCAGGGAGGAAACATTAAGTAAGGCTGTAGCTGCATTGGTGGTCATGTTTGTGGGGTATTTGAATGCAGCCCTGCATGACATAGATCCTTTTCAGTTTATAAGATATAATAGTACGATCTGCAATTGTCAAATTAATAGCCATTTTAGTAACTCTAGAGATGATCATGTTGATAGAACAAGACAGATATAACATTGGTTTTCATTTTCAATTATTATGAATTTCTTCTAAAATTAGTCTTTGATAATTTCTAATTTTAGGTTATAAGAACTTTAGGTAAAGAGACTCATTTATATTGCCAACATTGCTTATATTTCTATGTAACCAGATGACCTTTAAATGCCATTTGGTTAAATTATAGCTTCAAATACATTCAAAACACTGATGATAGGATATAATATAATTCAAAACTTCTTAAAATATTTTTAAAGATCTGTTTACCATTCCAATTGTGGTTTTCTCTTAATTCAGATGTAGTGATTTTGTTTATACAGTAACATCTCTTACCTTGGGACTTAATGCAGTTACCAAATTATGACAACCCTGTAAACCTGAATTTAAGAGGTAATGAACACAAAATGTCTGTTAAGTCAAGACTTCAGCATACCCTTGAATTGCTTGAAGATTTCAGTATCTGTTTAAATATGCGTCAGATAGCTCTGCAGAACATTTATTTGAATAGGACACTTTACAAAGTGTGTTTGTGGAAGCAAAGCATCCTGCTTTAAAGCCTTAAAACAGCTATGCCCTTTTGCCATATGTGGTTATTCTGTTTATTATCTTAAGTGTTGTCGGCATGCAGTATGCAGTACCAGGGACATCCTTTGAAGCAGCCATGTGATGGTTTGCTAAGATCATGGTTGCTTTACACTTAGGAAAGGAGTATTTTGCTTTTGTCAATATATTTTGCACACGTTTCAAATGTTTTGCATAATTTTAATATTGTATTTAAATTAGTATTTTTGAAAGTAGATAGATACATTTATCACATTACCTGTTTAATTTTATAACTAGAGTTTACATAAATACTTAATCTAGGTTCCCACACTAGTTCTCCCAGAATATACAGATCTATATATTTTTATTGTCTGACATTTTCTAAGTTCCATTAATCCAAAATCCTTGCAGTTTCTCATTTCCTAAGAATTTTAAAGATCACCTAATTGCAGTATACAGCGATGAGAGGAGAGGTGCTAAATCTGTGAGTCTGTATATTTTCCCAAATTGTGAATAAGTTTTTATAATTTTGTTTTAATGTGTTGGAAGAAATGTCCACTTGGGTTCAGTTCCAAGTGGGGAAAAAGACACAGGAAACATGGAGACTGCTTGGAAAGATGATTTAATGGTGGACAGGAATCACATGGCTTGAGCTCCTGAGTAGAAAAGAAAGAAGCCCCAGATACTGGGAATGCCTTGGTTTTATGCCCTCTGTTGGGCCCCACCTCTGAGTTTCTTGTTCCTGTATAAGAAATGTATCCTGATTGGTTGTCAAACTCCCAAGTGGTCTAGGGTCTTAGCTAACTTTATAGGTTGTCTCTCAAGCTTGCTTGAGCCTTGTCATGTGGTGAGTTTCTGTTGCTAGATGGGTTCTATTGTGTTGCAGATGATGGCCCATTGAGTGAGCTTGGTTGAGGCCTTAATGGCCTATTAACAAAGGTGTGGGGGTGGGAGGCAGGAAGCTGCTTTGTCTTTAAAACATGTTTCTCCATTTCTCGTCAGGGAAATATTCTGCCCTTTTTAATATTTCCTAAAATATTTCATTCTTCTAGGAGAGGAGTGAGTACTAACTTCCTAGAAATGATAATTAGATTTTCGTTATTCCAAATAAAATTTAATGTGAGTTTTTTCCTTTACTATTCTGTTTAAGAATTGTATGATTGCATAACAGAACCTTTTTAAAATAATGAAATAAACAAAACTCATAGGAAATATAATACAACATATTGCCATTTTTGTAATTAGCATATTGTTACCTACAAAAGAAATGTATACGCCATTTATATAATATAGCAACTTGCATATCTTTAATGATTAATATCCTTCCTCCCTGGAAAATTTTCTATTTTATCAATTTTGTTGTACGTCTTCTAACTCATTGTAAATTTTGGTATACCAAAGTAGTAATATGTTCTCCAACTTTATCCATTTTTTTAGCTCCATTTCCTCCTTACGTTTGATTTGAATGATGTGAAAAACCTTTCAAAATGATACCATCTTAGGGCAATATAAGATTTGGAAAAGATGGCACTATCTAGGTTTTTCAAAGTAATGCCATATTTTTCTAAAACTTTATCTTGAATACAGAATAGAGGAATAAATTAAAATACATTTTGAAATTGTAAGGAGAAATGTTAAAATCTTAACTCTACAGTTACAAGTAATTCTTGAGGTATGATAGCTCATTTAATGACTGTTCAAAGTTATAATAGACACTTCCAAAAGCTACATATGACTTTGTTTCAAAGTTACAAATTCAATGTGGCTGCTAAGGCACATATTAACAGGCAGAGAGGAACCCAATCCAGGTCCCTTATTAGACAAGCTGAGAGGCTATGTCTCTGGGCAGAGAAGCTCCATTTGTCATTACAGGCTGAGCACATTTCAGGGGCCACAAATATACAGGCAGATTGGCTCAGCAGGGCCACCGTTGATCATGCAGAGTGGTGCCTGGATCCGGCTTTATTTCAGGAGCTGACGGAGTACTTCGGACTTTCAGTCATGGACCTCTTCGCAACCCCAGGCAACGCCCAGCTGACAAGGTTTTTTGTGAGTTTTGCAATTCCGGGAGGGGAAGGGGCCAATGCGCTTCGCAGCCCTTGGCCACCAGGGCTCCTCTATGCCTTTCCCCCACTTCCCCTCATCGTGAGGATAGTAAGAAAGATTTTGGCTGAATGGGTGGAGGTGCTTCTTCTGGTGCCGCACTGGCCGCAGCAACCATGGTTTGGCAACTTAGTTGCCCTCTCGGTGGCCAGCCCTTGGAGGATACCACCGGACAGAGTCTCTCTCAGCCAGGGGGCCTTGGTCCACCCGGACTGACAGTGGCTCCAGTTAACCGCCTGGCGTTTGAGTGGAGGTCTCTGACCCAGGATAATTATTCCTCTAAGTGATAGACACCATACAAGCCTCAAGGAGGGCTTCCACGAACAGAATCTATGATGCAACCTAGAAGGCATTCTGCTCTTGGTGCTCCAGGTTGCATTTGAACCCTACTTCAGTGTCCGTGCCTTAGATACTGGAATTTCTTCAGGCGGGGCTGGACAAGGAGCTATCGCCCAACACAATTGGTCACCAGGTGGCTGCCCTGTCATCGGTTCTTACTTGCAAGGGGCTGGACTCTCTTGTTCACCACCTGACCGTCCGCAGGTTCATCAGGGGTGCAACGAATCTACGGCCTCCTGGTTCACCGATATCCTACTTGGGACCTCACTAAGGTACTGCAGGCCCCATTTGAACCACTGAGAGGGGCCACATTGCGTTTCCTGAACTGCAAGGTAGCATTCCTGGTGGCCATAACATCGGCCAGGCGGATATTGGAGTGCACTCCCCAGGCAGATAGACGCACTATCCATCTGGGGAGATCTCTGTGTGTTCCACCCTAACAGAGTGATCTTGCATTTGGACCCTTCCTTCATACCGAAGGTGAACTCGTGGTTCCACAGGACCCAGGAGCTTATCTTGCCCAACTTCTACCCCAATCCAGTGTACGCCCTGGAAAAGAAGTGGCACACACTGGACATCAGGAGGGCACTCCATATTTATATCAAATGAACTTCCACTTTCAGGAAGACAGAGTTGCTCTTTGTGTTGCTCCAGCCAGCCTAGGAGCCAAGGTCTCACGATCGACCCTGGGCCGCTAGATTCGGGCATGTATCGCCAAATCTTATGAGATACAGTCACTTCCATTGCCCAAAAGTATGTGGCCGAGGAGTGTGGCTACAAGTGCAGCGTGGGCAACGCAAGCCTCTCTGGAAGAGGTTTGCTTTGCGGCTCCCTGGTCCTCACCATCTCCTTTCATCAAGCACTACAAACTGGACAGCTATGCCTCGGCTGAGGCGGCCTTTGGTAGGGCCGCCTCCAAAGGGTGCAGGCGGATGAAGGGACTTCGGACCTGGCTTCAGCCCACCCATAAGGACAAGACCGTTTTGGTATGTCCCATTCCTGGATGCTATCTCCACTGCAATAGAGAAGGGGCGTTGGTCTTACCTGATACGCTCCTTCTCATTGAGTGGAGATAGCATCCAGACCCACCCTGATGCCGGGCTGGTCTTCAGCCCATCGGGGGAACAACTTCTGACCATGGCACCTCGGGTCTGTCTCTATGCCTTCGCCAAAAGCTGGGGACCGTTGGAGTAGGCATGTCCTCACAGCTTTGACAGACTCAGTCCTATTGGCTAGCAGATGAGGACAACCCATTCCTGGATGCTATCTCCACTCAACGAGAAGGAGCATATCAAGTAAGACCAACGGCTCTTCTGCCAGAATAGTCAGTATTCACTTTTATTGAAATCAAATTTGCATATGTTGTGAATAATTCCATTTTTTCTTTATATATAACGTATATTATACACACTTACTTGAAAGGATTCATTATGTATACATCAATCTTCAAATTTATTAAGTCAGTGAATCATAATCTTGTCAGTTTTCAGAACATGTAAATAACCTCCAAATTTCTCTTGTCAGCCCTTTTAAACTCATCTTTGAGAATAGTTCAGGAAATTGATAGAAATCTTTCTGCAAGATATGTTATTAGATCTAACTAATTTGCTATTGCAATTAATACTTACAGTACTTGCTTATCCTGAGGTTTTAAATTAATTTAATTAAGATTCTGAAATACCTTAGAGAAATTAAATTCCCTTTTTCAATCTTAATGCAGAAATCAATCTTATGTTTCTAAAGATAAATCTCTAATACTCTTCTGAATAATTCAACAAAATGTATCCAACAATTGCATTTAGAAAACCAGAGAATATTCTGTATAATAACACAGAAGCACACTGGTCATCACTTTTATGAGAAATATGTGAAAATTATCATTCAATCTTGAAACTGATTTTAATATTATTGTATTCACAGTATTTAGTGAATCATGTAAACATGGACTTAATGCTGTTATAAGTAACATAATGAGTACATAAAACTTCTAGAACTTCCCTTTTCAAAAATATTGTTCTGATTTTCTAGCATAAATGGAGCTTCATTACATGCATGGACAATAATCTTCATGAGTAGAATATTGGCCTTTTCAAAAAATGGTTTTAATATAGTAAAATTTCATTTCTTTTTGCATTAACAATGAATTTTTTTCCCCAAAGAACACTTACCTTATGGAGTTTCAATAAAATATCATACATAGGCCATTAAAAAAGCCTTGGTGTCCATTATTGTGAATTTGTTCAACTGTGGTGAGACTTGTTTTGTTTTCTCTAATATCATAAATTGATCCTCAGTCTCCTCATCTGTCTACCTTTGTAAAACTAATTGTTAATTTCAAAAGAGAACTTGATGTATTGCTGTGGAAATTTTATCCTGCAAAGCTGGCCCTATTATTACATTGTATGGTTTATCATAGTTAGGAATAATCCCTTAGATGTGATAAATTGCAGTATGTGATAAAGATGTAGTAAATCAGTCTATGACCTTTTCAGAACATTTTAATTGAATATTACTTCAACTATTGAATGTCTGTTAAGTACCGTATTTTTTGGACTATAAGATGCACCGGACTATAAGACGCACTAGTTTTTGCCAAAAATGCATCTGTTTTTGGCCTGCAGAGGGTTTTGGGGGGCTGGGGGGGCGAAAATGGGATGCACAGAGGGTTCGGGAGGCCAAGAATGGGCCTGTTTTTTGCAAAAACAGGATATGCAGAGCAGGAGAGTGCTTCTGGGGGCCGGGGAGGGTGAAAACGCGATGCATGGAGGGTTCGGGAGGCCAAAAACAGGCCCATATTCAGTCTATAAAACACACTGAAATTTTCACCCACTTTTGTGTGGGGGAGAAAGTGCGTCTTTCTCCGAAAAATACAGCAGTTCATATTTTTTTTAAATACTCCAATCTTTTATCACCTGTTTAGATGCTTTACATGAAAGTGAAAATAAAGATACAATGGTTTACACTAAAATTTAAATGCTGGCTGTGTTCACGCAAAAGCAAGAGCAATATATTGTTGGATTAGCCAACAGATTAGATTCAGATTTAATTCTATTGTGCGAGCTTAGCATATGTAGTTAATTATGGTTTGGGTTGTGTGAAAACAATAAATTGGACAAATTCAGTAATGGTTAGTGTGTGTGATCACAGCTGATTGATTATGTGATTATGTTTTCAATCCTTAGCAGCACATAGATAAATTTTCTCAGTGACAATCAAATTAGCCTAGTTAGTACATTTTAATTTAGCATGTTGTCCACGCATAGAAAATTTGGTTAGATTTTATATATTTTTTATGTACTGATTTTGAATACCTGATGATATATACTAGATAGAGTAAGCAAGGGTTTATAGTTAAAAAACTTAAACATTGTAAATGAGTATTATCATGTAATTATAACAACTCTTAATTGAAACTTAAAATATCTCTGTATAACAGAGTTATTCTGTAAAACACTTGTAGTACTGGGTAGCTGCCCAATAGGTATGTTTTATGCTTCAGAGGAGACTGAGAATTTTTATATTGCATAGTTTCAGTTCATGATAGAAAAACATTTGAGCAGCAGTAGTAATATAAGAAAATGCTATCTTTAAAATTGCCTTCTCCATGGTTACAAATCTCAAGTTCTAATTACATTAGCACAATAGTTGGCATTTGGATACAGAACAAATAGTTTCCTTTTTAATCTGACTTGCAAACATGCTGATTTGAAAACAGTAATAGAAATGGTTTGAATTGTTGCTTTTATCAGCCATTAAATGAATCTCAAGAGTTTAAATATTCAGAACCAAGGTTTGCTCAGTCAACTTACTTCTGATGGAGAACTCAGTTAATGGCAGACTTTGATTTGTTTCAGAAGTTGGCATCCTATGGCCCATGGTCAGGTGTGACCCACTATCTGAAATCATCTGATCCATACCCTCTAAAATAAATGTTTTATCCACCTGGAAGCAACAGTCCTAAAAAAGGAGGGCACACGATGGGTTCACCAGCTGCCCTGGCACATTCAGAGCAACAAGTGCCCTGCCCAGTGAAAGCAAGCTGTGAGGTAGAGCAAGGAAGGAGGAAGAAATGGTGGTGGCAGCCACTTTCAGAATGCATGTTAGCTGAAGTTGTAGGGCCAAAGAAGAGGCAGTGACCTCTCCTGTTTCCTCCTTCCCAGCCTCCATGCAACCTATTTTCGTCCTGTCCAGTGAGCAAAACATATAGATGGTCCCAGGGTCTGCCTGGAAAATGGAGCAAAAAGCAGCTTCTGGCTCCTATGTGGAAGAAGAAATAATTGACCCCTGCCTTATTTCATGTATTATATGTACCATTTTTTGCCCACCATCCATATAGGTGGTGAAACAGGGCAAATTCCACCTTGGAATAATGTCTTTTTTTGCTCTGTTTAACTACCAGCAAAATAGCTCACATGGTCTTTTTTTGTGGTTTGAAGTTGCTTATAACTCATTACATGCCTTCATTCTAATGTTGCTTTTTCAGGCCACATTAACAGTTATCATCCTCAAATGCTTCTATTCAAGAGGCCTTTCATTTTCCTTAGGATATACATGACTGTCTAAAAAAGCTGGGTGCTTCTAAGCCATATGGAAAGTGCATCCAGTTTTTCCACCTTAAATGTCTGATCCTGGAAGGTCTGCTGGGCTCCTTATTTGCCAGACCAGGGGTGAAATGCTCCTGGTTTGGACCGCACCGGCTCGGGCGAGTAGGTAGCGATGGTGATGGGCAGTTCGGAGAACCGGTAGCAAAAATCCCTGCCCCCGCCCCCCATGCCCAGCTGAGCCGCGCTATCATCAGAGCCTTTTTTTTTCTTTTAAATGGCTCTGACGATCCAAGCTCTGACGATCCAAGCTCTGACAATTC
>JANHZT010003858.1:294125-305803 GCA_032468215.1 Stegonotus admiraltiensis
AATTTGGTACAGAATCTGTATACAACTCATTTGTTAAAATGTTACACTATGGAGCTCCTTGGCAAAATTTTATGCCTCTTGTCCTTAGATTTATAATTCAGTTATCTAGTGTGAAACAGAGCAGTCTAATGAGCCTTTTAAAACTTGTTTTTTCCTTAGAGTCTTGATGTGGGCAAAATACCACCAACTATTCCTGGTGTAAATAAACAGTTGCCTCAAAACTATGGGACCTACCCAAGCTCTGTTCCTTCAGGACCAGGTTCCACTAATTCCTTGGAAAGACGAAAAGATGGCAGCCTGCCAAGGCCCAGTTCTACAGCTGTGAACCGGCAAAGACCTATTCCTTTACCACCCACAAGCAGCATTCATCCACCAAGTTCTTCACAGCAGATACAGCAGAGAATATCTGTGCCTCCAAGTCCAACATACCAACCTTCTAATGCACCATTATTTCCAGGCGGTGATAGCAGGCCTGATCTCCCTTTAACAGTGGCCATTAGGCCTTTCTTAGCTGAAAAAGGTTCAAGACCCCAGTCTCCTAGGAAAGGGCCTCAAACTGTGAATTCAAGTTCCATATATTCAGTCTATCTGCAGCAAGCAACTCCACCAAAGAACTATCAACAAGCTGTGTACAGTACGCTAAATAAGTCAGTTAAAGCAGGTAGAATAATTTTATGCTACTTTGATTTTCTGGCTATGCTTTAGAAGTTGCAACCCTTTAGGAATTATGATCAGACTTGATTTGTTTAATAGTTAAATAATTGTGAACAGTGATTGTGAGATATGTATCAAAAAGAGATAAGAAAGATATATAATGAAGTCCTTGGTGCTTTTTAAGCTTGATTATTTTCTTGTAGGCATTTTATTTCCAAACTAGTTAACATTTTAAAATTCATTTAGTTATTTGTATCCCATCTTTAGTATTTTTACAAATAATTCAAGGCGGCAAACATATCCACTTGACCTGTTCAGCCTCAAGGAGAGAAAAGAAATGATTAACTTCTTAATTTCTCTCATTCCCACTTCCAAAAAGTAACTAACTTTTTGGTGTGAAAATGGATTTTTTATGTTTTGTTTGTTTAAAAATAATTTTTTTAAAAAAATATGTCTTATCTCTGTTTACGTGCCTGTTTCAGGGGGCTAAAATAAAACAAACATGGTAAATAATTAGACGTTTGGCCTTATAATTTCTTTCTCTTCAGGATACTTCAATTTCTGAAGATTATGGAAGGGATTGGAGAGTTATATATGTGTATTAGGAAATGTTACAAAGTCAACCACTAGCATAAGTAATTTTGATTTTTTTTAAAATTTCAAATTATATAATTCTATTTTACTATTAACTGTCCCTCTCTTACCTTTTCTTCTCAGTCTATGGAAAACCTGTTGTACAGTCTGGCTCAACATCTCCTTCACCACTTCCCTTCCTTCAAGGATCTTTGCCTGCCAGTACATCACAGTCTCAAGCACCAAATGATATGAGTGAAAAAGAGCAAGAGCAAGAAAGCACTCCATCCTCTGGGGATAACAGTAACGTAGAAAACATTCCTCGCCCTCTCAGTCCGACAAAGCTCACTCCTATTGTTCATTCACCCCTTCGTTACCAAAGTGATGCTGATCTTGAAGCTCTTCGCAGGAAACTTGCCAACGCTCCTAGGCCTTTAAAGAAGCGAAGTTCTATCACAGAGCCAGAAGGCCCCAGTGGACCAAATATTCAAAAACTCTTATACCAGCGCTTTAATACTTTGGCAGGAGGAATAGAAAGTGCCCCTTTTTATGAGTCAAGTAAATCACAAGATTTCATCGGTACCTTGGCAGACGTTGATAATGGGAACATGAATACTAATGGCAATATTGAGGATCCAGTATCAGTACCTTCTACAGTTCCACTTTCTGATGAGCCTTCATCAGATGCTAATGATAATGAACTACCTTCTCCTGCAACTGAGGAGTTGATCAGTGTAGAAACTACAAATCAAATTCCTGAGACAACTGAGGATGATAACAACAACAACCCTGCTATGGCTCCTCCTATTGAGCGGCCTCCTAGTCCAATACCCATGGGCAGTTCCCCAGATGACGATGAAGTGCAGGTGCTACCTGTTCTTCCTCCTGCACCTCCACTTCCTGTAGTAAGTTACAGCAAAACAGGAATGACGTATTTAAAAAACGTTTTTAAATGAATGTGTTTTTAATTTGTCAGTGCTCATATCATTATAAGCCGTTTGGCCTTTCTGTAGCAAACTTCTCCAATGCTGACAATATGTGACTTGGAAGGCTGAAAGCATAATTCATCAGTCAAATAATGATGACTTGCCAAAGCTTAACAATATTCCTGTTTCTGCATTCTCAAATAGGTGGACAGGAAGTCTAGCAGTTTGCTGATGAGCTGTATCTGTCTTTAATGAGTCATAAATTAGAGGCTATACTTCAAAACTTTCAGTTGAGGGTTTATGTTCCACAATCCAGTTGTAGCCAACAAAAGTAGGTCATACCAATAACTCAACACATCTTTAAGCAGGAGAGAGAGAAATAAAAAGCTGAGTCTCTCCAATGTTTGAAGATTATTAAGATCCTAGAATAGCTGAAGTAGATTTTCAGTTGTATTGAGAGAATATGGTATATTGTGTTTTATACATACTTAAGAAAATGTGAAGATCAAGTTGGAATACCTCTTCTATTTGTTCTAACTCATGTTCATTTCTAACTTCTAACAACAGATTAGAAATGAAAACGGAGTCTTCATTAGCTTGTAGATAATGAGATAGTGAGATGAACAGTGTATAAATTTAATAACTAATGAAGAATGAGACCTGGATAGTGAGATGGGCGATATATAAATTTAATAAATTCATAAATTAAAATAAAATTTCATTTGGATAAATTGAATATTGTCACAGTAGTTTAAACATAACACTCACGTTGTTGTTCAGACCAAAAGGACCAACCTGAAGAAACCAGACTCGGAGAGAACTGGTCATAATTTGCGGGTAAAGTTCAATCCCTTGGCCCTGCTCTTGGATGCCTCACTAGAGGGAGAATTTGATCTAGTGCAAAGGATCATATATGAGGTAAACTTGGAAATAGGATCAAATTCATCAGCTTTGTTTAATACATAAAAATATTTTCATACAGTCATACTTGTTTTTCCCCTAGGTGGATGATCCCAGCAAACCTAATGATGAAGGAATTACCCCTCTGCACAATGCAGTTTGCGCTGGCCATCACCACATAGTTAAATTTTTGTTGGATTTTGGGGTCAACGTTAATGCAGCAGACAGTGATGGATGGTAAGGTATTAATGTGATATATTAATAACCCTTCTAACAATTGGAGAACTAGCAGCCAGTTGGTTTCATCTTAGCATATCTATTTATATCCTTTATTTGCCTTATAGTATATATCCAATATCTACTTTGTTTCAGGACTCCTTTGCATTGTGCTGCCAGTTGCAACAGTGTTCACCTCTGTAAATTACTTGTTGAATCTGGAGCAGCAATTTTTGCTTCAACTATAAGTGATATAGAAACTGCAGCAGATAAATGTGAGGAGATGGAAGAAGGATATATTCAGTGTTCCCAGTTCCTATATGGTAGGTTTCATGTTTCCTAAGTTCACTGGCCATCTGTCCCAGTCTGGTGCCCTTCAGATGTTAAGATTGCAGTACAACACTAATAATATCTGTCAGATGAAGAAAGTTGTTGTTTAGATTGGCCACTGTAACAGTTGATAGGAATAATAGTTCCTCGTTTGTTCAGTACTTTGACTGCTTTTTAAGATTCCAGGTACCTGCCACTTTAAAATATCACCATTACATAGTATGGTCAGTGAATAAGCAGGACTCAATTCTCTCAGAAAATGTGTGTATGCAAATATTATGTCAGTATGGGAGAGGGTTTAAAAGAGAATGGAGAGATTATAAAGCAGATTGATATATTATTTTCCCATATTCGTTTCTATCTTTGAGGAAGTTCAGCAGTTAAGAAATAGGAAATATAAATAAATACAATCTTTTTACTGAAAATGAGATCTAATGAGATCTAACTTTAGTAGACATTTACTTTTTTGCTCTCATCATTGGGTTCCATTTTTAAGACTTCTTGATCAGAAACGGCTGCATCATAGCAAAATCATTGGGATTCACTTCTCCAATCAATAGAAATTTCTTCTCTGGGCACCAAAGTATTTACATCATATAGTGCAAATATGCATTAATCATGGCCAAGTAGAGTAAGGTGGGTTCTTTAGAGCAGGGGTCCCCAACTTTTCCAGCTTTGTGGACTGGGGTGGGTGGGTGGAAGATGAGATGGTTCTGTGCAAATGGAGCTTTAAACACGAGTGTGTGCACCTGTTACTTGCACAAATGGAGTTTCACATGCTCACCCACATTTTTTTTCTTTTTTTGCCTGTTACTCAACTATGTCCAAAGTCCATTGGAGTTTGTATACCTCCCAGAGACCATTGAAGTTGGGAGTTAATGAAATCAAATAAATGAATAAATATATAATATTTTTACTGATGAAGCAATGATGTAGGGATTGGTTATAAACTTTACATTTTTATTCCTACTGGTCAGAAGCAAGGGATTTTGATATTTTACATAAATTATGATTAAATAAATTTTAATTTCATAATTGAAATTATAGTTTCCAATTTTAAAGTTGTTCATTTTTTGTTAAAACATTTGTTAACAGGTATACAGGAGAAGTTAGGAGTCATGAACAAAGGCATAGTTTATGCATTGTGGGATTATGAATCTCAAAACAACGATGAGTTGTCATTTCATGAAGGAGATGCACTTACAATTTTGCGGCGCAAAGATGACAATGAGACAGACTGGTGGTGGGCTCGGCTTAATGACAAGGAAGGCTATGTGCCTAAAAATCTCTTGGGAGTAAGTATGATATATATTTTATCCTAAATTGTGATATAGTGCCTAGGCTGAATATCTGATTGTTCGTACCAAAGCCATTACAAATTGTGGTATTTATTTTGAAACAAGGAATAACCACATTAGAAATAATTAAAAATGATGATTAATCTACAGCTTTATAATGTATTTTGATTCACCTTCTAATAGCTTGGAAGTAGTTGTCATAAAATCTACCATTAGAAAATAATTACATGTCTAAATTACCATAGTGTAAGAATAATCCATATGAAGGGCTAGAGAATCCTGGTCAGTAGAAGGAAACTTTCAGTTCTTCATCATGGTCTCTGTGATACATATATATATATAGATCCTGTGCAGAAACTTTTGGTGTTCTCCCCATCTCGGAAGTCTTTCTTTTAAATAATCAGAATATAGATAATCCTTGAGTTATGACAGTTCATTTAGCGACTGAAGTTGCGACATAGCCCCCCCCCCTTCAGTACTTACAACACTATCCCAAGGTTACAAATGTCACCCTAATGCCTGGTTGGTGGTGATCACATGGCTGTATTATGGGCACTAGGCAAGTGTCCCCATTTATGGCCATTTGCAGTGCCTCATGGTCATGTGACTGCATTTTATTATGGGTTTTGCCAAAACCCAGAAATATAAATTGCAGTCACATGAACATGTGCTGCAAAAGGCCATAAATGGGGACACTTGCCTAGTGTCCAAAATGCAGCCATGTGACCACCACCAACCAGGCATCAGATTCAAATTTTAAGTATCCTGGAGAGGTCACTATGAAACCTGTTGCAAATGAAGAACTTCCTGTAGTAGACTTCTGTAAACATTGACAGTCTTTTTTGATCACATCTGATACAACAGGTCCTCTCATCCAAGAGTAGCACTTTGGAAATATGTGTTGAAGATCATAGATTCTACTACTACTACTACTACTACTACTACTACTACTACTAAACCATTTCCCTCAAAACTCATTCCTTCTATTAGTTCTAAATGCAAATGTGTCAAATTGGTGATTGATGGTTCCCAGGCTGCTTTGCAGGTTTAGTTGCAGATGGCTTTTTTGTTTATAAGCTGCTTGGCCACTTTTCAAAAAGCAGGGACTTTTTTGTCCCTGACAAAGGGCTTTGAAAAAAGAGGTCAGCTGTCATACAATGCAGGACAAAAAGAGAAAAATAAGGCCCATGCTTTGCTCCAGAAATTTCTGTGGTGATCCTAGAAAAAGCATTTAGCAAGAATTATGCAGTGTATGTGGGAGCAAGACTCATGCCAAAATTCATTAAAGCTCTTGAAAATTTTGATCAGAGCTCTGCACAGGTACAGAGTCTGTGTGAATTCACTGATGATCACTTGAATATCTAAGTTGCAAGTAGATTACCTTATTTTCAGGGGTTTAGGGAAATGATTACAAGTAAAAACTGCTAATACTGATTGAACTTTAAATTCAGAAAATGACTATGAATAGAAGTTTCAACATGGGAAAATGGGTATTCTATACCTTTTATGAAAATGGGTGCTTTTTGTACAAAAGCCAGAACCCATACCTTTATGTTCCTTCTGATATCAGGCAAACCTGACAAGAACAGCATTCTTTAGATATATAGTGATTTACAGTGACATTTGAAACATTCTAAAGTAAAAATTCAATTGATAAATTAATGATTGTCCTAGGGTTACCTTAACCAAACCAAGATATACAGTATATAATTACACTTTATATAGTAACAAATTATTTTATTTCTGTAAAAAAGCCAAGAAGTATTTTTCATTGCACACCCATTTTTTTTACAATGCTTCAAAATTCTAGAAATGTTACAACTTTGTCCTTATATGCCCATCATTCTTTTGCACTTTAAAGTTTACTTCCAATTTCATGTTATTGCAGTTATACCCAAGGATAAAACCAAGACAGCGAACACTTGCCTGAATCACTTGATTTGTCAATATTTTTTTCTGGGAACTGGAAGATGGAAAGTATACACTGGAGACATTTGCAATTACATTTCACCACAAATTAAAGCTATTCTTGTTTTAAATGGTGCTCTTGTTTAATATGATAGACAGCATTTGAGATTTTTGATCTGCAGTTTGTGAGGTCTGCTCCATATTAATCTGCCAATCATTGAGAGAGGTACTCAAACAGTCTACAGTATTTTTTGCCAATTGAATTAAGTGCTAGATGTTAAATTGTAAAATGCAGATACGCTGTCTACTGTCATAGTTCACTGTAGCTACCCTGTTATGTCAAGAACTTTACAATTAAAATATTCAATTGAATGTTAAGTTTAATGTATAAATCCTTAAAGATCTTATAAGAGTTGACAACTGGGAGTAACGAACAATCTTCTGATATAAAAGGTGTTTCTGACAGGACAGAGAAGCATTTATACTGAATGGATTTTTGCACACTTCTAAAAACTGCACTTGTTCCTTCACTTGATGTTTCTTCTTGATATTCTGCTTACAGTACAAATTGATCTTCCCAATATTCTATTACCATTCCTCAAACACATCCCGATTTCTATTTCCTAGACAATGCTGGCTTAAGGAACTTGTATGTCTTATGAAAGAAAAGTGCAATAGTTGGAAATGGTAAGAGATAGGCTATGAAAGCTAGAAGATTCAATTTAAGGACTTTTAAATTTTATTTGTGAGCGTAGGAAGGTGATTAAAAGGTTGAATAAAGACAAGTTGGTTCAATAGATTGAGGCTGGGAAAGGAAAGATAGTTTGCTTTTTGGACTAAAATAGTATCTGTGATTCTAGTGACCCTGCTTGCCAGGGTGAGATATGCAATAAACCCAGTATCTACTTTCAAGCAAAAAAGCACTTCATTGTACATGGTTTTATATACAGAAGTCTATTTTGAACATCCCATTATGTTGTAACCATGCTTGTTTTTTTGCCAGTAAACTCTAGACCAATTGGCTTTATTCATTACACATTGTGCATAATTTATAACCATTCATGCAGTGCTGTGACTTGCTTTTATTATTGTTTAGCATCAATTGTATATATTGTGTGATGAGAAGTGAAAGGGTATTGTAAAAGAATATTTGCTAAATGAAATTAAAAGTTAAAAGCCTGCAATACACTGCTAATCCAGTGGGCACAATAAACTACTACTAAGACGTTTTGGGTGTTTGTTTTAACATGTATGCTTTTTCTGAGTCATTTATGAAGTTTTCATATACACAACACATCTTACATGTACTATACTGTTATATATTCTCTGCATGCACTTAGGAATGATGTGCTTAAATCAAATCTTCAAATGGAATTCTTTAGAAACTTATGTATTTGTATTTATTTTTTCCTGCTTAATTTGTACTTGATTTCATAGCAAGTTTAAATTGACAATACCAATCTATATATTAAATGAATTCTCAATAGTATTACATCAGACAAGCTTACATAGTATTTGATAAGATTTTATTAGCCAAATCTCAAATTATCACAAACATGTCTATAAAATCTCAAAAACAATTTTGCTGACAGTTTCATTCAAAAAGGCCAATTTATACAGCACTATTTGTAGTATTTGGTAAATCTTAATTTTACAACAAAAAAAGCTTTAATCTCATGATACAAACCCCTCACCAGAAGAAAGTGTGATTCTATATAAAATAATACCTAAGGCAGATTTGATAGATCATTCGGATATATGGGGAAAAAACCTGAGATCTACATTTCTGAAGAACTTTTTTCTGGAACAATAAGGATTGGTTTTAAGTGAATTACATAATTTGTATTATAAAAGTTGTGCTATATATTTAGCAATAGTGCAGGTCACACTTCATTTTACATATTAAGTGCAGATAAGATTTAACAAAATAAAGTCATAGATGCAGAGCTCTATTTAAAGCATTAATAAACTGTATACATATTGCACACTAAATAAGTGAATACTTATAGGTCCAAATACTCACATTATAATTGGCCAGTGCTCACATGAATGAACCACATTTAACGTAGGAAAGGAGGAAGGGAGAATCCCTATACCATGTGTAAATAGCAAGTAGTAAGAAGCTTATTTTTAGAGTTGATCTTTTCCCCTCAATTCCAAAAAACTACCTATTGATCCCGAGATTCATAAAGAAGTTTTGCTGCCTGTAAGATGACAAAAAAGGAAGTAACATGAATTGTCATTGTTAGAAACTATTGGAATTGCACGTGCAATTCAGCAGTGGGGTTGAATTATTTCTGAATGCATTCATATTGCTATAATAAAAGAAAAATGCAAAGTAAGATATGCTAAATGTTAAGATTCTGATTCATCAAATGGTACATGGAAAATTTTCTAGAATTTCAAATGATAAAAGAATTATGAGTCTCTATATGAAAATCTGTACACAAACACTTATGCTGGTTTATGGCCATAATACAAATAGTCCTCAACACTACCATAATTGTAACTATAATTTCAGTTTTAGTAATTGCAGTTGCAGGTCGAGACTAGACCCATCTTTTTACATTTTTTGCAAGTCATTAAGCTAAACAGCAGTTGATGGGCAAAAAAATTGCAAATCATGGTCAAATGATCGCAAGTCACTGCAACTAGCCACCAAGGCAAACCAGTTGCCAAATGCCCAAAATATGGTCACATGACTCTGGGAGTGGGGTATTGGGACATTTTACAGCAGCTAGAAGTGCCTAATTACCATGGGATTAGGTTAACAATGGCAAGCAGGGTGGCAAACATTGCCATCTTAAATGATGCAGTCATGTTTTGACTGCATCACTTAACAATGGAAATTCTGGTTTCTCTTACCATCATAAGTCGAAGACTACCTCAAGTTAGTATATGACTAATAGTCTGTGGTAGCGAAACACCACTCTCTTTTAAAAGAGACATGGTTTTGATTATAATGGCATACCTGCCATCTTGCAGATTTTGACTGAACTTCAGTGGATTCCCCCTGGTGGAAAAGGCTGTTGCTAACACCGTGTTTCTTGCCAATTTCCTATTGGCATCTTGGATGTTGATAACTGAACAGTAGATTAGGTTTATGTAAAAGTACTCCTAAAGGCGTTTAAGGCATAATTTAATTAACAATTGCTTTAGTTACCTTATGCATTGCTGCTAGCCAGGTAGCTGATAGCTTTTTATTGGAACTGAAATCTTCACTAGCAGCAAATTTAATCTGTTTTAATTCATCTGATCCTGGTACTTTGTATTGAAGCAGCATACCTGTAGCACGAGTATTGCCTCCTAAGGGGAAAAAAATAAGGGGAAAATACTTTATTTGTTACAAATACAAAGGGCTGTACCAAACCACAGCTGGTTTTTTGACAGAATGGATTCTATCACCAGAAAAATTACACATCCGAAAATGCAATCCAAACTGTGAGTAGAATTCTGAACCAGACCTAGAAAAAGGAGAAGAGGAAGTCCCATTGTGCAAGTAGAAGTTTACTCAAGTGGCATTAGATGTAATCCACAGATTTACACTGCAAAGCAAATACAGCTTTATCTTTAAAATGGTGGCTGGTTAACCCATCATCTCTTTCTAGCCCCAATCACTGATAAATACTGGAAAGAAAACTGAGTAACGTATTAAATAAGTTATATGGTCACACCAAGAAATAATAATATGGAGAAAGCCACATGCAAAACAACTATGGCCGAGCAAGTATTTAGACTGATAGCTTTGAGGTTATAAAACAGATGTCTAACAGAACTAGTGTTTTTAAGGGCATCATATTCAAGAGTAAGTGTGGGGAATGTACATTATACAAGACATTTTTGGATGATGTATTCTTAAACAGAATAAAACTATGCCCTTGAATTATTAGTAAAAAGTCACAATGTAGAAGAGACAAACCTTAAATAGCTTGCAACAATGGAAAAAACATAGAGCAGCGTAAAATAATTCATAACATAAACAATACAGAAATTATTCTAAACATCTCAATATGGGGATTCTGCAAAATGCAAATTTATTTACAATGTTAAACTGAACTGAACTGAACTGAACTAAAACACAGTCATAATATTTAAGTCAGGCCACCTTTATGATTACATCCCAAATTCAATACTACTACAACAACAAATACTTGTACACATCTCCTCCATTACAAGTTGACATGTATTTTGAAGGTACAATTTTGAATAATTTTTTTCCTGTTAGATTGGTGGTTGAGAGTTGACTTGAAAACCCCAACTAAAACCACTACGATTAGTTTTTAAAAAAATCTACATCTGTTTATGACATTAGAAATGTTGAAGAAATCCTATCACAAAGGCAAAGTCTCTATTCCTTTTTAGTAGAAAAAAAATCAAACATACAGTTCTAAATCCTTGTATTTGTACTATTGCACAAATGCAGAAACTGCTGATTTCAGAATAACAAAGCACACACAGGATGGCTTCTTGAATTCTTTCCAACACTTTAAAACAGTTGTGTTTTAGATCACATGATTGAAAATGTCATGTCAACCTTCTGCCCAACTGCCTCTCTTAGGGAAGCATTGATAGATTTTTTTTTCTGGATTTTTTTTTCTCTGAAGCCTCTGCCTAATACTGTTAAATTCAATTTTTCTTTTTCAATTCCTCCTATAATATCAAATTTAATCCCTTTTTGTTATCCTGTTCTCAAGTCTATCTATATAATTTATTCCCAAGATTCTATTGTGTTGGAAAGAATACAGGTTGACTTAGAACTGGTTGCTTAGCAATTGTTCGAAGTTACAGTGGACCTACTGGGGAGCTACTTATGACCCAGTTACGATGGTCGCCATTTAATTATAATAATTAAATTTTGAATGTGATATTATGT
>JANHZT010003858.1:305903-325571 GCA_032468215.1 Stegonotus admiraltiensis
TAGTTAAGTTAGCTTTCTGGGATACCTAAACTGTGATTTAATAGTTTAAACAGCATTTAGGTGATTCAACAATAGGTAAAACTAACATGACACTCTTTTCAGTTTTGTTTGATTAAAAAGAATCAACATGCTAAAATAATCCTGAGTAGACAAAAATATTTTTTTTAAAATGGCTGTCACTGAAAACTGATCTAGCAACAAGGCTGTTTGTTTTCTGAAGTATGTGCAATACTTTGGATTTCATTCCAAAATAGTATTTCAGCATGTGTAAGACATAAACTGAGTATGTTTTTTGAAGTTCTTCAAAGCAGATGCATATTTTTCTAGGTCCACTTGGCAACTGCAGAAAACAGTCATGCAGTGGTAAAATCTGAACTGATTTGCTACCAGTTTGCTGGCTGTGCACGCGCACATGCATTCACACCAAATGTGCACTGTGCACACATGCACAATACACCCCAAAAGGAGGCTTGGTAAGGTAAGTACAACCGGGGGGGGGGGCAGCGCGGGATCAACTGTGACGCAATCTTGGGAACCTATTTTTTAACTCTTTTAAAGCATTTTTTACTATTGGTTCGGGCAAATAGGTAGTAAAAAATGTTTACAAAAGTTAAAAAAAGGTTCTGACAATCACAGCTGCCGCGCGAGTGTCAGAACCTTTTTTTTTATTTTTTTAAAGCATTTAACTACCTATTTGCCGGAACTGGTAGTAAAAAATGCTTTAAAAAAGTAAAAAAAAAAGCTCTGACGATCACACAGTACATGTGTGATCTTGGGAACCTTTTTTTAAAACCTTTTTAAAGCATTTTTAACTACCTACATACCTAGTTGCTCAGCTGATTGTCGGAACTTTTTTTTTTTACTACTGGTTCGGCGAACCGGCTTGAACTGGTAGCATTTCACCCCTGCAGTCATGGGAAAGGCATGGCTGTTTTAAAAATTACAGATAACTGTTTGTTCTCTCAAGAAATCTGAATCACCCTTTGAAACTGAATCTGAACAGTTTACACCGTCCAATTATTTAAACAGCATGAAGCTATGTTACATTTTAAGTTTAATGTAGATACTAAAAAGGCTGAATATACAAATCAACTCCTACATCACTTTATACACTGTGTTCAAACTGATGTATCAGACTGATCTTTTGGTAAGGCAGAACGAATCCTTTGCCTCAGGTAATTAATTGTGGCCACTGCCTGAAAACTATTGTTTTAATTCATCTGTTCAAAACTATCACCTACCCAACTCCATCCTCAGAGTGATGCATGCAAGGGAAGTGACCATAGATGACTGTAGAGTTGCAAACAGAGGTATTACAGGTTTCTCAATGTGACATATGAATCAGGAAAGGTAGTGAAGAAACAATAGTAAGTTCTGCCACCTCCAGAGTGAGGTCATAGCCTAAAGTATTTCCTCTGATTTGTTACGTGCAATTCTGTAGAAATATAGGATACACATCTGTTTGCGGCTGTACTAAGCAATGTATTATATCTTTCCTACATTGTATCATTTTAAACTTACTTTAAATGAAACTAAATATAACTTTTAGTGTCTTCCTAATCCTGATCCTTCCCTTTTTTCCCAACATCAAGTCAGGTCCTTGGCCAAAATAGTTTCACATCTTTGCTGGGGGAGGGGAGCAAAGTTGAAACCATCTCCTATTGGATTTATGATATTCATTCAGTGAAAGGCTTTTCCTTTTTACAAGCCTTTTCCCATCTCACCTAGAATTATGAAATGATCACATCTCTTTTTTTCACTTAAACAGAAACTACGCAACCCCTACTCACAAAACATCTCTGGCAGTTTCATTCATGACAGATAGATCTCTTCACTGGACTCAAATAAGTAAACAGACACCTAATTTTGGAGAAAAGCAACGCACCTCTGACCTATTCCAATAAAAAAAAATATCAAGATACTTTTTATTGTTAATATTTCATCCTAACACAACTTCTTTTAATGTTTAAATGATTAATATTTTGTAGCACAAGACTAGCTGTCAGACAAAGAGGAGGAAAAAAGGAACAGTGGCTAGATGTAGCCTGGGGACTGCTAGTTGGCCATTGAATGGATCTGAATGGATTTGAAGTTCAGCCACTAAGGAAACATTCCCACAAAAAAACCTGTATCTGCACTAGGCCTCACATACTGAAGAAATTATACAAAAAGCATGCTTAGGAGTAATGAGTTCCAGTGCTGACCTTCCATAATGTGTTCACTTTCCAAGAGGCAGGTATAAGTATGAATGTCGTTTTCTACATCAAGGAAGCAGGCAAGCAATGAAGAGAAATGTTAATAAAAAGAAATACAGAAGGTTTAAAATGAAGATTCAATTTATAGCCATAAAAATTAAACAGATAGGATCAAGTCATTTGGGAAAATATACAGAAAGCTACAGACAAGAAACGGATATGAATGCAATCTAATCCAGTGACAGAATACTTGAAAAATTGGTCTCAAATTTTACTATTCTTTTTTTCCTGAATTCTCACCACCATATTTTTATGTAATTTAGTTTTAATGGTTTAAAAGTCAGCAAAATCTTGTATTTTTCAGAACTGGCATTAATGAAATAATTTATATAGTACTTACTTTTGTGGCTAACACAATGTTAAGGAAAAATAAAAAACGAGCTACTTACAATCCAAAATTTTCTTAAAACAATGTGCTTTAATAAAGGACTGGCTTAATATTTGTTCATATTTCAGTTCCATATTACTTTAAAATGTACAAAATAGAAATATTTTTAAATTACATTCTACAAACAGTTATTATGCATAGTACCAGACTCTCAATGTTTCTAAATTGTTGAACACAACAGTTTTTATACACTGATTTGTTTAATTATCAGTCGCATCTTTAGGAAGTCATCCTGTTGTTAATACCAGCTAAAAGTAATTCCTAGACATTCCAAAAATAATTCAGAGTATCTGATTTGCATGACACTCCCCATCAAGTCTGTTTTATGAGTTTATTTTGAATTAATATTTATTTCTATCTTAATTATCAAGCCAGTAGTTTTCTCCTTTTTATACTGCAAATATCCCGTAATTTTTTTTTTTGAGAAAAGTATAATTAGACATTAAAAATAAGGTTTGGAATGAAACAAGGACTGAGTTTCTCGTGGAATACTTGTAAGTTTGTGACATTGCAAATACAGCCACTATCAACCTTTTTTGCTAGCTTAATGAAGTGAGAAACAAGTCCTAAATACATGCTTATATCTGTGGCAGAAGCTATTCCCTAAAATAAATGTTTTATTATATCCAGAAAAATATTAAAAAACCCAAGTAAATTGGAAGCTTAAAATCTCATACCTATAATAAGCAAGCTCACTTCAGGTAAATAAACATTGTATTTTGTTTCAAACAATAAAGATTTCTGAAGTAGAATCAGCAACAAAATCTAAAATGTACAAGGGGAAATTTCTAATGCTTTTATGAAAAGCTATGCTTATAAACTTCATAAAGGTAATGTACACAATTTGTTTTCAGGCTTGAGGTTCTTTTGGACAGGTATCACCAATATGCTGATGATACCCAGGTGAAGTGAATGACATAGTGGACGTCCTTTTGTGGTGTCTGGAGGCTGTGGGGGTCTGGATGAGGAACAACAGACTTCAACTGAACCCTGATAAGAAAGGATGGCTGTGAACGGCCCCCTCTGTATCCAGAAGTTTATCATCTTTGGTCTTGGATGAGGTTGCACTATCCCAGACAGTCCCGGTGTGTAACTTGGGGAATCTTTTGGACTCACGGCTCCTGCTGCATTGTGCAACAGTTATGCCCCTTCCTGGAGAGGCCCTCCACTCGATTACTCATGCTTTGGTCATCTCCCAATTGGACTATTGCAACCCACTCTACATGGGGCTACCCTTGAAAAGAATCTGGAAGCTTCAACAGTGCAGAATGTGGCAGTGCAAACCATACCGGATGCCCAAAGAAGGGCACATATACCACTTTTGCTCCACAAACTGCATTAGGTACCGGCTTGCTTCCTGGTCCAATCCTTGGTGTTGATCATCACCTATAAAACCCTACATGGCATAGGGCCAAGCTTCATCCCATTACATCAGCCCATCCCACTCATTCAAGGAAAGTACGCTGTAGACCCCATCGGTCAAAGAATTTCGACTGAGGGGGTCTAGCAGGAGGGCCTTCTTTGCCGCTGCCCTATACTGTGGAACATGCTGCCTTCAGAGGCGAGTAAAGCCCCAATCTCTTGGCCTTCCTCAAAGGGGTCAAAACTTGGCTATCTAGCCTTACATGGGAGACACAGAAGTCCATACAACTGTGCAGCTGGCCGGCCCCTTGAGAACTTCCCCCACCTGTAATAACAACTGCTAAGCCCCATCTTGGAATTTTTCTGAAATGTTATAATTTTTTAATAATTTTAAAAGTTTTTAATCTTAAATTGTTTTTTAACATTTTATTGATTATACTGTACGCTGCCCAGAGCCCGAGAGATGGGTAGTTAACAAATAAAATAAATAAATATTTGCAAGCTCCACTATGATAGCAGTCAAGAAGTATCTGACAGTTAAATATTTATTCAACAATACTTTCATTGTACACAATTGTGATATATGCATGTAATAATTATACTTAATCACATAGAAAATCTTGTTCATTAGCATATGTAGGTATTACATTAATCTGAAAGTGCAAACTCTACTAACATTCTAACCTGAATTAAAATAGAGGTGTCTAAGCAATCACATTCTTAAGAAAAAAATCCTACGGACTATGTGTACTGTGTGGCCCTGTAATTACTCACTATTGTGTTAACCATTGTAAATTCATGATATCACAAAATTCTCAGACTGGATGTTTCTGGACTATTTCCATCTAAATAACCAACCCCCTTCCTTCACAATATTAAAATGATTCCTGAAGAAAGGCAGTCAGTTCCCATTTTTTACTTATTTGATTGTACGAACATGTTCTACAGGTTCATAAATCTTTTTTTCCATTTTCTCCTCCACAACAATCATCCGATGTGGTAGGTCGGGTTATGAGAGTGACCAGCCCCAGGACACCCAAATAACTTCTTTTGCTGAGACATATTTGAAGCAGGACCATCTAATTCTGGTTCAGCAGCTTAACTACTACACCAACCTGATTTTTACCCTATATTTCAGATAAGATATGTATCCCAGGAAAAAAGAGACAGATATAATGTTTGCCATTAAGAAGCAATCTAAGAAAATATCCCAAGAAGTTAACATTAATTATTCCTAGGAAGATTTGACTAGAAACACACTAGGTAAAGAAAGCAGGATAAATAGGTAGACATTTGAAAGGCAAAATTAAAAAACGGCAATAAAAAGAAACCAATGAGAAGCAATGAGAAAGCAAAAGAAAACTTTTGTCACAGAAACTACAATCTGGAAGGCTTAAACTATGAAAGGCAAAACCCAGTGATCCTAGCTACAGGTTTCTACTTACTATTTATGCTTAATAACAAATTACCTCCAGGAGTAAATCCTTCAGTAAGAATTTGAACAGTGGAGATATGTGAAATTTCTATTTCATAATGGCTTTCTCCATCCAAAAATAGATACCTGCACAAAGAAAGAATGTTCATTTCAAGTATATTAATTCATTCTTACATTACTAAGTCCCATACTGGAAAATTAAACAATCATTTATATAATTACAAGACATTACATTTGTTAAAAGTTTATTTACTCATTATTGGTAGTACCTGTGCTTTGTGGTATTACTTCACAATAGTTTAAAGTGTTTTATTGTTAAAAAAAAGTAATATACTAAAATAGTTTCCAAAAATATATTGATTATTCACTCTCAAACAAAATTTTTGAAAGTGTTTCTAACATGGGAAAAGCCATCCAAGAAAACCTTGTCCTAGATTTTGTCAACACTTCTATACTTATAAACGAATTACCAGGTGTCAAAACAATTACCACTTTAAAGCTTTATAAGATAATGAAAGAAAGGTATTGATTTTCCTAACTCACTAAAGGAGATTAATCTCTTGTTGATATGTGTTGAAAAATATTGGTCATTAGCTATCTTTCTGAAATATTAAAATGTATTCCTCTAATAAGATCATGCTTATACAATCCTCAATACCAAAAAAATAAGTTACACTCGGCTACTTATTAATAAGAAAAACAAAAAGTAATACATACAACCAGAGCCAAAACCTTCAAAAATGGAAACTGAAAAAGTATCAATTTTCTGCTAAGAGCAAGTCATAGCAATATTGCTCAGATAACACTTTGGAAATAACAGCTGGGATGCTGGAGAGGTCGTTCTTCAAAATGTTAAAACAAAATACCATATTTTTTGCACTATAAGACGCACCAGACCATAAGATGCACATTAGCTTTAGAGGAGGAAAACAAGGGGGAAAAAAACTGCCTCTGCCTCCCAGCCTCCATCCGGTATTCATCTGGCTAGCATCAAACAGCCTGGTCAGCTTCAATACGTTATCGCAGCCTCAGCACGTGGCTCATCAGGGCTCCGCTCCGTTGCACCCACCACCGGTCAACTGAGGTGAGCTGCCGCCAGCGGTGGATAACACTGGAGCCTTTGCTGCCAAGCAGCTGATTGGCGGGTTGGATCAGCCTCCCGGAATACCACCGATCAGCTGTTCTAGGTGGTGGGGTTTGCTGCCTACTGCCGCTGCAATCGGCGGTGAAGATCCCCACTGCCTAGAACAGCTGATCGGTGGTATTGCGGCGGGGGAGGGGGTTGGTGCAGCAGCAGTGTTTGCTGCCACCTGTCACTGCTACCACCATTCGCTGCCTCCAATCAGCTACTCGGCAGCGAAGGCTCCAGCATTCCTCGGCCACACCAAACCCCTTCCCCCCACTGCAGTATTCACTCTATAAGACACATAGACATTTCTACCCACTTTTGGGGGGGGGTGTGCATCTTATAGTGCACAAAATATGGTATGTAGCAAAGATAATATTTTTCAGAAAAAGATTGCAAGTGATTCAATTCCTACTAGCAAAAACAGCACATTTCTTACCTCTGGTTGTTGGAAAGTCGACAAACCATCATTTCAGTTTTCTCTGATGCCCCTGGAGCTACGAAGAATGTAGCACCTCAAAATTCCAGGAATGGAAGAAAAAGAATTAAAGATACATTTTTAAAAATACAATATAATTAAAACAAGCTTAAAAGTACAATTCTCAATCTTACTATACAGAGTTAATGTCCATTAACCTTTCTCAGAACTTTTGTTACTAAGTGGAAAAAGAAAAAATGGGCATATCCAGATTATTTCTATTGTAATGAGACAGAGGTTTACCATTTTTCATTCTTGAATCCAAAGATGTATTTATACCAGAAAAACCCAAGCTGAAGCTCCAAAATTTATGCAAATTTCCCTAAGACCTGCAAATATTGTTTCTGAAGTGTAATAACTAAAGGGAAAATTAATATATGACTAAACTTGTGCTGATATTACCCAAATTTAACAATATAGTTTCTGCCTTCTACTATCCATTACTGCCCTCAATATACCACTTAATGGCAAAGTGTAATTTTTGATTTAAATGTGACAATCCTATTTTATGTCATGTATTTATTACTACTATTAAGCATATCACTCAAAACAAATTCTTATATATTGACTTTCAGAAAGCCAAATAAGAATCTATATTCTATACTTACCATTCATAAGCACTTTGAGTTGCCTGTCATAGAACTCCATTTCTTTCTGAGAAATGAGAGCACATTCAGCACACTGGCGTACGGGATCAACAAAGTACATACGAGGCAGAGGCACTTTCTTGCTGCAGCATTTATCACAAAAGCACTTTCCACATCTCCTGCAGTGATGCTGGAATAGAGGAGAAAGAGAGATTAACCAAAATTGGATCATTATGTTTAAAGTATTTGATTCTGCTCTATTGCAAATTTTATCAGGCAGAAGAGAAATAAATACGGCAGTGGAAATACAAGGAGGATAAAGATAAATCCTGATATGCCAAGTTAAAAAAATACTTTGCAAAAACAAAAACAAATTGAGAAAAATGTCTGAATTAAGTATGAACTCTCATGTGCTAGAGAAAGCTGTCTTTGCAGATCACATTGTACTACTTCTTCGGTTGATGAAAGTACAGAGTACAATAAGCAGCGTTTTCTTTTCTCTGGTCTAAAAAAACAAGCACATTCAGCAAGATTCAAATATCAAATACCCAGAATAATTTCGGTGACATGGGTGGTGTAGAAATATAATAAGTATAAATAACTATCAGCTAACCACAATTAATGTTTAAGTACCAACTGAGCTAAAAGTTACATATTTAGAGAATATAAACAGTGCTACGGAAGGAAGGAAGGAAGGAAGGAAGGAAGGAAGGAAGGAAGGAAGGAAGGAAGGAAGGAAGGAAGGAAGGAAGGAAATACATGCATATTGTATTTCCCTGAAAATAAGACCCTGTCTTATATTTTTTTGAACCCTGAAAGAAGCGCTTTGCCTTATTGCCATGCGCTCAAAAGCCCGATTGGGCTTATTATCAGGGGATGTCTTATTTTGGGGGAAACAGGATACATATATACATATACATACATAAATTCTGGAAGTATTCATATAACATACAAAGCCGCAAACAAATTATATCTTATCCTTAAAGAATTGTAAAAATTCTACTAATATAAGGTTTAATATACTCTATGAATTAGACAGTTATGGGTTTTTTTCAATATTCCATGGTTAGGCTATCACATACAATGTGAAAATAACATTTGATCAAGCCAAATGTTTCCTTCACTATCTGAAATAAATTGCCTATCCAAATTATATTTGTCAAACAACATCTTTTGTGTTGAGAAATATTTGGGCTACCAAATATTGCAATACTCTTTAATGAATGCTAGATAGTAGTAGAGCTACTATGCCATCTAATTGTATCCAGGTTTTTATTTTGGCAGCCCTATGCAGTACTGCATCCTTATATCTACAGTTCTGAAACAATTTTTGCTACTGTAATTGCCTATCAAAAACTCAATGAAGTTGCTACTCAAGAAATCAATACATTATTTGAGAAATGGTGAAGCATATAATTGATATAATATAAATACATAATTTATATAATCATAATTGTAAAGCAAAACAGCTAAATCCATACAACATGCAAACTTTGGATTTATTTCATTTAGGCCTAAAATTATGTATGTTAGACCTTTAATCCAAGTTAAACATAACTTGGCCAGCTGGTTTATTCAAGAAATCAGAATTAAATACAACCTGAATTAGTATGTGAACACAGCAAATTTGCAGCATCAAAAAGCATATGCACAATATGCACAATATGTAGTTTTCAACAGTAATGTGTATTGCCTGCATGGACTGACTAAAAAGAAATCTAATTAGAGAATGAGCCATAATTGCCTCCAGGATAACAATGTAAAAAAGAAAGTATGCATGTGTAGCATACAATAGCCATATATAGCGAGATTAGCGAGATTTGTAATTCTGGCTTTGATTATACTTAAAAGCAAATGATACATATTTGGAAGGTAAAATCCAGCTGAAACTAAGCCTGGGAGTGTGAATATGTTAAGGGCCCCATTTTTTTTGGATTTCCTGTTAATTGTTTCATTATCTTGGCTGCTGTATATATTTATTTTGGATGCTTCTATTGTTTTAAATATTTTTAAATATTTTAATCGTTTTTACATTTTTAGAATCATTAAGCTGTCCAGTTACTGGTTGAGATATGCAGCTATAGAAGATGAAAAAAATAAATAAATTCATCTACTGAAAAATTTAAAAGTGTTCACAATGCAATTCCAAAAAGATAGAAAAAAACAAAGAAAATTTGATTTCACTATTAAATATGTTCAGTACAAGGTACACTAATTTTTTTTCAGCATAAACAACCCCTATCCTAAATGGTACAGTTATAACTCATCCATTTGGTATGCAGAACATTCTACTCAATAGTGACTGACTATAGCAAGGACATTTTATTGCTTTCAGGGGAATGCTCTACAATAAACTTGCATCCTAACTCTTACCTTTCTGGTTATGAAGTCAAACTTTGTATTGCATTGCATACATCTAGGACACTATAAAATAATAATACAAAGATATTTAAGTTTGACTGTTTCAGCCAAAGACTAAAAGAATACATGGCATATTACGTGACACAATTCTAAAGAGCCTCATTGGTTTACATGAATAAGCTTCATAAAATACTTATACAGAGATCGTTTTCTGTATCATAATATTTTCCTACTAAAAGAAAAAATACAAGATCGTCTGTAGTTCAGATTCAAGCATAATTAGTATGACCCAGCTAAGGACATCTTTCTGAGATCACATCTAAACTCCAGATTTAAAACTGCTTGAAATCAATTCCAAATGTTACCATTTCTTCCAATGAACTTTTAACAACCTATTCCTGGCCACTTGATTTTCTTCACCTTTATACTATATATTTTCCAGACAGTGCTTGAAATATAATTTTACTTAAAAGGATAAAAAACACCAAGTTATATTTAGCATTAAAATGTTATACGGGGAGAGGGGAGGTAGCTCTGAAGAAACAGATTACCACAGAATATTATCGTTCACATATATTATGAAGACTTGTATTTTACAAGAATCTCAATCACAAAGTTTTCTTCATCCACACAAGGACAATATATATTGCCAATATTTTTCATGATTCATGGAACATGAATTATGTAGGGCTGCTGTGAAATGTACTTTATCCTATTGTTCTTGGACAACATTCTAAACTCCAACAGGCTTCAACCTACTTTTTAGACAAATATCTTTTTCTGACATCATTGAACAAACATCCTAAGAGACTTGATGGCGTAGCAGACTAATGTGCTGTTAACTAGCACCAGCAGCCTGCAATTACTGCAAGTTCTAATCTCACCAGGCTCGAAGTTGACTCAGCCTTCCATCCTTTCGAGGTAGGTAAAATGAGGACCTAGATTGTGGGGGCAATAAGCTGACTTTGTCACCGCTTGGGGGGGGCCGAAAGCCCTACTAAGCAGGTCTATACAAAAGTATGAAGGCTAATGCTTAACGCATTGTAAGCCGCCCTGAGTCTCCAGAGAAGGGCGGCATATAAATCGAACCAATAAATCAATCAATCAATCAATCAATCAATCAATCCTAGAACTGGCATTGTCTGCAATGTTGTTGAAACTTTTTGATAATTCATGATTTTCCAGTATTTGATAAAATATATACAACACATTTAATTTAGCTAATTTGTTTATTTTTATTGTGTCAACCTAGCATTTGCAAATAATGATTTATTATATGTCTGTTGTCAATTCTGGTGTACGGTAGAAAAACTGCTCTACTGAGCACATTTACATCTTTTGTTTCAGTAGTAGTAACTCTGCCATTTCTACCTCTTAAGATCCTGCAGCTTCTACCATCACCTCAGTTTTTCTTTCCAAGCCATGATTTGTTTCCCGGGTCTCTTTAGCTATGTGATCAGTTTCCTTAATGTTTCCATGAATGGGAATTCCATAAATGAGAATACTTCTTCCTTCAAATCCCTCTCCCAAACTAGTTTCTTTCACAAAACACAGACTTAACCCATTAGCCATTATTGAAAGTAAACCTTATTTTTCTAAGACAATTCTTTCAATTTATCTCCAATATTTTCAACAGAATTTCACTACTTTCTTTATAGCCGCTCATGTTACAACCAATTTCGGGTGGCTGCCAATCAAAGCACTGATAATAAAGACCCCTCTAATCAAGCCACCATTGTTTTCTACTCAGACACCCCTGCTAGCGAACCGAAGAACAGCACATCAAGTTCTAGCCCCGTTTTTAAGCGAGCTGTTCTGATGTTCTACTTGGAGGGCGATTTTAAGGCAGCGCGTTCGAAGAATCGATCCAACGCCTGAATTCAGGGCGAGCTTTGAGCGTCGCAGCGGGACCTTCATTCCAGGTGGGGGGAGGGAAAAGCTCCCGCGAGGGGAAAAAAAAAAAACTGTACCTTTAAAAAGAAAACTTTTGAGATAAAATGTTAGTTTCCAAAGTGACATGCTTGCTTAACAGTTATGGAATTAAAGTTTGTTAATCTTTAAATTTTTTTGTTTTGTTTTTTAGGCAACCCATAAAAGTTCTAGTTGCAGAATCCCAAAGTAGGCTACATTTCAAAATTCAGGGTTGTTTTTTTTTAATGAATTAAAATGTAACTGTAGTGATTGCCACAGTTAAAAAGCAAGGTCAAATGTCAAAATTTTGCCCGTAACAGCAAATTGCTTGATTAATCTTAACTTTAAACATCAATAGGAAGGATCCTCTAGAACAAATTAAATGGTGGGGTTTTTTTTTTCCTTCAGTAGATTTAACTTTTTTTTAAAAAAAAAAAGAAAAATTAGGTTTGTAGACAGACTTCCAATGTGGATATTGAAATTTGTCCCCAAATTCTGGGATGCTAACGGCAGAGGTTTTCAAGCAAAAGGTGTTCTTAGCTCAATTGTGCATGAAGAGATTTTAAGAAAATGGACATCTAGCTGCTCTGTAATTTTATATTGCTCTAACTGCCCAGTGTTTTGATATTAGGAAGTATTAAATATAAGTAGCTGTGCATTGTGTCTTTTTTTTTCTTTAATGAAAAGCTAACACGAGTGTTTGCAGTACATAATATAGTTCAGGCTTACAACTGGCAACATTATCAAGCTTTTAGTCATTCCAGTGACATGTTTATGTGTCTCAACACTCGTATTATGTTAAAAAGGGACATTGCAGCTGAAAAACCAAGGAGAGCTTATTTTGTACATAGATTTGTACACTGTCCTCCCATTTTGTTCTTGGAAGATTAAATGCTACTACATGTGTAAGCTTGCCGAAATAGGTAGCTAAAATTTGTCAAGATGTCTGCAGCAGTTTGTCAATAAAGTTTAGTCCTTTTTTTTAATCAAAGTAAATGTGATGAATTGTCATTTTTTTTAATTCTGGTCAAGCAGTAAAATAGATTTTCCTCTTTCAATAAAATTTAAATTAATGTTAAAGAACATGGTCTGTTTTCTTAAAAAAAAACTTAAAATCAGAAGAGATAAAATGGTATACTCTGAAACTTTAAAACTTTATGAAGCCAAATGAGCTTAATTTTAAAACAAAACTGTTTTTCACCCCCTGGAAGTTGAACAAGGTTTCAAGCTGCTGCATAAATGTTTTGTTTCACCCTCCTTCAACCTGCTGTTCCTGGGGAAGTATAGATTTCAGCTTCCTTCATCCCCAAGTTGTGGGTGGTAAGAATCATAGTCCAATCCTTCTGGAGGGCACTGGCTAAGGAAAGCCTTTCCTTTCTCTGCCGGCTATTGACCTTCCAGTGATGCTGTGCTGTCGCCTTGCAACCAGAGTTGATTTCAAAAGAGCACAGCCGCCTCCTTTCCCCCAGTC
The DNA here is from genome assembly GCA_032468215.1 of Stegonotus admiraltiensis. NCBI lineage: Eukaryota > Metazoa > Chordata > Lepidosauria > Squamata > Colubridae > Stegonotus > Stegonotus admiraltiensis. The sequence goes on from JANHZT010003858.1 coordinate 319,278, forward strand.
CCCTTCCTTTTGGGGCCACTTGCCCAAAGCACGTCCCCATGGATTGTACCCTCCACAGAACGCCAGGCACGGTTGTGCCAAACCATTGCTAATTTCTTCAATGGCCTAGAAACTAAAAGTCCTTTATGTGAAAGAAAAGGGATCTTGGGTGACCTGCCTCGGGACCCAGAGCTCTTAACAGTCAAAAGTAATGGCTTATGCTGGGGGCAGGCAGATGATTCGCTATGGCCCATGAGGAAGGGGCATAAAACAGAACATTGCAAAGCTGGCCAGTTCACACAGCCTCAAATCACTGAATTCCTGTCTTCAAGGAGAAAGAACTTATCTCCTTTTGGGAAAAATCCAAGCCACCATTGGCTATAAGGCTAAGTGGCTATTTGTTCCTGGACTAAACCAGGATAGGTGGCTATGTAAAATTGTGGCTTGTCTCTCTGCTCCCTTCTTGGCCATTTTTTAAAATTCAATTTTCATCGGGGAGGAACTGCTTGGGGGTGAAAAAAAATATCCACTGTTACTGTCAAATTGCTCACAGAAGTGCATGATTGAGGGAAACTACTTCTAAAAACCAAAAACACAAAAAGTTGTTATTTGTAGATTGTTATTTTAAAAAAATGTAAATAACTGAATTTTCCGCAACGGTTTGGAGTCAGCTTTCAGGGTTTAATGTCTTGCTTGATGAAAAGATCGCCCCAACCCCCCTTTTAAAGGAAAATTATCGCAGGAGAATTCAGGATGTCTTAAAGCTAACATGCACCGAAAAACTCAAAAGGTAACCTAAATGTCTGATTTTAATAGCACATTTCTTTTACATAAACTGTGACGGCAACTTGGATAAACTATTTAGCGCTGAAATTCTTCAAGTGTTAACTTTAATGTAAAAGTTGGTAAAAAGAAAAAGAAAGATGTTTTAAAAGTAGATACTTAAAATATATCCACTTGCATCTGCATAAATTAGTAATAATGTTTTAATACTTGTGCTCTTTTGTCAATGTAATGAACTGCAAACCTTGGGCAAAAGCAAAAAGATTTAAATCTTAAATATAAATATGGATGTAGCTAGTCCTGTGTTTATCAACAAAATCCAAGTAAAAACTCAGCCCTTATTGACCCATTATTGCTGTTCACTATCTTAAAATGCTCATTTTTAGGTTAAGTTGCATGTTTCCTTTCCCTGCAGCGTTAAATTGCATGCAAAAGTTATGTCAAAATTTCTTTCAAATTGCATGTGGGTGGTGCTGAGGAAACTTACCCTGTCTTTCCATTTGCAGGTAGCGCTCGACGGTTTGGGTGAAAGTGACATTTGATGAGAACATGTTGGGTATGTTATTTAACTATTTTTGCTTGTCTGGTTTTGCAACCATATTCTTGCAATTTGCATAGGTTATTTGTGCATTGGCTGTCATTAAAGTTTTAAGAGGTCGTCTGCAGAATTACATCTCCCCATTTGAGTTGGCCTCACTACTCAGTTCCTGCTAGGTCTGGAAATGGAGCTGGTTATCCCCTGTTTTGGGGAGGATATGGCAGAAGCCCCAAAAGGGCTGTTTTGCAGTGATGGGGTTTACCATCTAGAATGGCCTCTCAGTGGAGATTTCTCTTTTCTCAAACATTGTCTGTCTTCTGAAAAAAGCTGAAGACGGAAGTATTCTTTTCAAAGTACTTACCATATTTTTCGGAGTATAAGACGCAGCTTAGTTTTTGGGGAGGAAAATAGCGGGGGGGGGAGAGACTGCCTACCAGGTATTCATCTGGCTAACGTCCTTAGTCTGCTCAGCTTCAGCACATTAGTTTGCTGGATTTTATCCCCTACTTGGGGATAAAAAACAGCTACTAAAGCACAACCGATCCTTGGAGAGAGAAGCAATGAGAAAAGCAGGCAAACTTTGGAGATCGCTTCACTCTCTAGCGCCTCCTTTGGGCTGAAAAAAAGCTTCACAGCTGAGAATCAGAGGGAGCAGGCAAAGCATGGAAAATTGCTTCACTGAAAGAAACCTAAATTCAGAGTATAAGACGCACTCAAATTTTCAGCCTCTTGGTAGGGAAAAAAGTGCATCTTATACTCCAAAAATACGGTACTTGGGTGTTATTAAGGCTTTATTTTAATTTAATATAATTTTTTTTATTTGTTTTACATATATCCCACTTTATTATTTTTTACAAATAACTCAAAACAGTAAACATACGACTCCTTTGTCCTATTCTCCTGACAACAACCCTGTAAGGTGGGTTAAGCTAAGTGTGTGACTGGCCCAAAACTCAAACTCACCGTCTCCTGGCGGTTTAAATTCACGCAGCTTTCGTGCCTAAGGCAGAACTAGTACTCACCATTTCCAAGATTTCAGAAGACGTTGCTAACAATTCTCATTGGAAAGCAAATGAAATGAACAGTGTGCCATAAGGAGAGCACAAAATTGCATTTTGTTTTGTAAAGTTGGGAACAGCTAAACAGAAAGGCTAATTCAACATTCAATCCTGCTATAGTGTCCACCTACTTTCCTTTTTTTGAAATCTCATGCTCTAAGCCAGTGGTCACCAACTGGTGGTCCATGGACCACAGGTGGTTCCCGAGAAAATTTTTAGTGGTCGGCAGAAAAATTATTTGCATTTTTTATTATTGCACTAAATACTATTTATCTTTTTAAAAAATTCATATTAGTGGTCTGTGGGATTTAAAATTATGAATTTAGTGGTCCCTGAGGTCCGAAAGGTTGGTGACCCCTGCCAATATGCCAGGTACTCCTAGAAGATCAACGATAAGCATCAAAAAAGGGCACATTTTATCATTTGTGGTGGACTTGTGTCAAAGCAATAACATTTTGGAGAAAGATACACAGGTGCTTAGAAAAGATGATAGGAAAACATCTAGATTTTAAACCTGAATTGTTTTTATTAGGTATAATATCAGAAAAACCTGATAAGAAAAGTATGTATTTAATCTTACATGTCTTAACAGCAGCAAGAATTATTTTTGCATAATATTGGAAAAATGAAGATATACCACGAAATGAAGAAATAGTCAAGAAGATACTAGATTGTGCAGAAATGGATAGATTGACATCGAAAATTAAACAGAAAGAGGAGGTAGAATATTATCAAACATGGAATTTATTTTACCAATGGTTGGAAAAAACGGGTGGAGTTTAAGAATGTAATTTGTATTGTTAAGAAAATCATTTTTTTTAAAAAAAGGCCAATGATAAGCAAATTAGCTGTGGACCAGCATTGTACAGCAAAGAGCATGGACCTGAATTCTTGAAAAGCTTGAACTCAGGATGATAGATAGTCCTTGACGTACATCCATTTGTTTAATGGCTGTTCAAAGTTATGATGGCACTGAATAAAGTTACTTATAATCCATCCTAGCACTTTTGACCATTGCATTATCCCCATAGTCACAGGATCAAGATTTGAATACTTGTCAACTGGCATATATTTATAACTGTTGCAGGGTCCCAGGTCATCAGATTGCTGTTTGCAACATTCCCAGGGTGTTGGGAGCAACAAGCAAAGAAAATGGGAGAAACTGCTTTTGCTTAACAGCTGTGTGATTCTCTTAACGACTAACAGAAAAGGTCGTATAATCTCTAGTGGGTGGCAAATCTCAACCTTAGTATAGAAACTCGTTCTAGTGTGTGGCTAAATCATGCTCCCTTTTTAAATTTCACATCGAAGTAAGAAAGTACGATAGCATTGAAATAGCCTAGTGAACTGTTTAAAGAGCAGAAATATAATCAAACAGCTCTTGGCATTTCTAAGCAGTCTCTCTAAAACAGTTCCCAGTTAGAAGAAGTCAAGTGCTAGGACCTGATGCTGTATTACTTAAATCCTGTATTTCAAATCCCGGTGCTACCAGTTCGCTATCTGTAGCGCGCGGCACTTCTGCGCATGTGCAGTGTGTTTTTGATGACGTCTGGGAGGGTGGGTGGAGCCTCCCGCCGCCCCTACCTGTTCTCTGCAGCCACTTTATACATACCAATGGTCCATAAGCTTTTCTAAAAATGGTCACTATTTTGTTGTGTCTGCTCTTGGAGTTTTTTTTTTTTTTACATTTTGCTCATTGCCTGGAACAATCTGTAAAAGCTTTGCACAGATGGACTGGTTTCCCTTTAATCATGAATGGAAGAGCCAACAGCTTAGTGAATTCTTTGTAAGAAGTCCAGTAGCACCTTTTCTGATTAACACATTTTATCCAAAGGCATAAGCTTCCGTTACTGCTTGCGATCAATAGGTGCAGCTCACACAGACGAACACCTTTGAATAAAATTTGAGTTACAAAAACTATTCCAGACTCCTGATTTTTTTGTACCATAGAATAATATGATCCTCTTCCTACAATTTCTATATGGGTCTGAAGATGCAAGCCACCTCTTAAACTGAAAGTGGCATGTCTCTCGAGTATGTAATGGAAATTAAAACATATCTTGGCGTCTAACATGTGATATCTTACTTTCACTGAATTTTCAGGGGCAATTTGAAAACATGAATATAGTGTTTTGGGGGCTCTGACTGTAAATCACTAAATTATACTGTGCCACTGATTAAGAACCATTGGCATGTAACTGTTGAGCATAATCAAGAATTAAGTGCTATATTTCAGTAACTCTCTCCATTTTTTTCCAAATAGGCGGAGTCTTCAAATCAAAGATGACTTGGAAACAACTTTTATAATAGAACATATTTTTATCAAGTCTTGGAGATTTTCCAAACTTTTTCAACTCTATGTGTACTGGACAGGACTTCAGGGAGGCTTATTTTATAGATAATGTAAACTGAATAATTTGGTAATTAATTGCTCCATGCACTTTCATTTTTTAAAAGACTTTCTAAAAATTCCTCTTTTTATGGATAGTACTGGAACAAAGGAGTGTGATTTGGATCTATTTTCATGTGCTATGATAGTACAGTACATTTGAATAAAGGTTCCTTTTTTAAAAAAAATGATTTTATGTTAGTCATTTCATGAGATGGGAGCAACCTATGGACATTCAGCTGAACTTTATTTTTAAATTATAATTCAGCCTTCATATGGATCAGGCAAAACATTTATCACAGTATTGAAAGAAAGAATATGGAAAATAGAAACTTTATTGTTACCAGGTAGGTAACAGAAAAAAATGGATTTAATTATAATTGCATAAATTATAAATATATAATTACAATCTTTGAAATGAATGTAATTCTTTCCACACAAACATTCTGGATGGGAGGTTGAAAGATTCCTTCTGCCAAATAGTTCTTGGTCCTTCCTAACTTCTCAGGATTACAAGAAACAACCCAAAAAAGGGTTCACATATAGCACAGAAATTGAGCTTGGTACTTTTTTTTTTTTCCTTTTCATTCACAGCTGTTGGAACAAAAGGTCAGAATACTAGATATATTATTTCCATTTTTATTATCTTTGCAATGTTTAACCCTTCGAAAAACAAATCTAGAGATTTAAACTATCTGTTTGAATCTGCTTAAATATTCAAAGGATGCACATATTTGTCAGGAAAGTAAATGTTGACTCCTGGCTGATCTAGTTCCTCACTTTTAAGGGATCAAACAGTGTTTGAAGTACACCTTCAAATCAAATTTAAATAATCCAAATGGTCAAATACTCCTCCAAAAGTGTAGAGAGCAGGTGGGAGTCATGGGACCAAAAAATAGCATAAATGGCATTTAGTGTAAATGCACAGCTCTGGAAAATGCAAGTCAGTGATTCTAGTTATACGCAGGCAACATTTCCTGCTCTATAAATTTTCACCTTAATTTAAAGCAAGTTATCTAAAGTTCAGGAGGGTGCACCGAGTTTCCATTTTGGAAATCAAAAGATCTTTATCTGTGGCCATTTTTGTACAGTGCATCAAGAAGAAAATGTTGGCATATAAGACAATCACAACCCAATGCCGAAATGCTGTTGGGTGTAGGTGCCAAATTGCAGTGCCAAAGACTACAGTTGTGGGAAGCAGCCAGCCTTAGTACGCCACAGCTTCACTTCACTGAGCAGTCTGGAGAAAGATGGTTTTGGGGAATTAAGAGTCTGAATTAAAAAGTAGCTTCGTTCCTGCTGACTCCAGGGACATATCTGCATAGCTGACTAGGCAAAAGTTTGCCAAATATTCCAGGCTATTCGTTGCCTAGCTTGGCTGGGGCTGGGAGATCTAATGGTGGGTCTCCCACCCGACACTGTTCAGGCTTCCAAGCTCATTGCACCTCTCCAACTGACACAAGGTAGACTGGTGAGCAGTGTTTATCAACCTTGGCCGCTGGACGATGTGTGGACTTCAACTCCCAGAATTCCCAGCTGTGCTGGCT
>JANHZT010003858.1:335092-364691 GCA_032468215.1 Stegonotus admiraltiensis
GATGGCAAAAAGGTTAGCCATCATTTGACTAGTGCATTAATATTTAAAGAGTTCAACAAAATTGCCTTAGATAAGGGGTGTCAAACTTGCGTTGTCATGTGACGTATCGGGACTTTTTTCCTTCACTAAACTTGGCATGGGCATGGCCAGCGCATGACGCATCCGGCCTATGGGCTGCGAGTTTAACAGCTCTGCCTTAGATCAAACCATATCATTAATTCATTTATCCCAGGATTATGTAAATTTTGGGCTGTGGGGAGCTGCACACTTCTGGAACAACAAAAAATAGATTTAACAATGGAATTTAAATGCAATAGTTAAATGAATACTATTTATTTCCTCTGTGTTTAATAAGATTTCTTTTATTGCAAATGCAATTTGGTAAAAACTGCTGCAGGGTTTCCATGAGCCTAGCCCAAGAAATCAATTTAAAAAACAAGCTTGCTTCCCCCTAGTTCAAATTGAGTAGAATATTTTGTAATTGCAGGCTTTGTGTTTCAGCTGCTCAGCCAGGACTGTTGTTCCAGCACTGGGAATAACTTGGTCTAATCAGCTGTTGATGCGATTGATGGTGTGTCGTACTGTAAACCAAGCACTGACTGGTGGAGAAACACTCTATAGTAAAAGTGAGCTCCGAATGTTAAGAATTATTTTTGCACCTCATTTGCCCCAGCATTTTTGCTATTATACTGTAAATTTGGAAGGTGTAAAAGGAATCAGGAAAATCAGTCATGATTATGAAGAAACATAAAGCAATATTAATATTTAATAGTTAATATATTAAAAATCCCCCATCTGTTCCTGCGATTGTATCATCCTATTTATCTATTGCATTATCCTGTCTGCTCAGCAAAGTGCCTGCTCAGTAGAATTCTTGCATTATTTGATCTGGACTGTGCTCTCAGAATTATAGCAAACAATAATTTGAACTCTATTTTTTAAACTACAAATATAGAATAACAAAACTTCAGTTTATAAAAGAAACAACTTTAGCAGTATAAAACAGATATATTACAAACATCTGATAAAATAATTTTGAACCAAAAACCCTTTGAAGGTTAAACTGTATTTCTAGAAAGGAAATTATTTGCTGTTAGCAATTACATTTACGTGTATTTAACACAGGATTAACATGCTGCACTATCAGTGCTTAGGCTTAATTAATAACTTAAGAGATCCATTTAAACATGCTGTACTCTTTTAAAATCAGGGTAGACAAGGTGGGGAGATTTAGTTGGGTCCCATGTTTACCTTTAAGATGACAAAGCTGAAAATGTCTTTTTTTAACTTTTTTGCTGTTTTAACTTATGAAGAAATATTTATATTTATATTCTGCCTGTGCACTAAATGTAAATATGGAAATATAACTTCCATTGCAGTCTCTACACGGGAACAAATAATTTGATTTTCTAGATTTCTAAAAATATAAAAATACACAAGGACCCCAAGAGATGAAACTTACTAGATAAAGTCCTCATGTCCCCTATCTTAGGGGGAAAAGATAGTAAGATTTAAATGTCCATATTTATTTATTATTTATTTAAATGATTCATGTGGCTGCCCAACTTGTAAATAGCAATTCTGGGGAGCTTATACATGGCTAAAAACATTTTAAAAACACTTCACAGTAGATGTTAATTAAGGCCAAATCCCAACCGATTCAAATTAGAAGTCATTTCAGAATGAGCTCATCCAGCATTGGCTCAGTGGCCGGGAAAAAAAAAACCTGTCAAGGCCTGATGGAAAGCCAACAGATTTGGGATAATCAAAATCTGATGGGAATGAAATTCCATAGGGTTGATGTTGTAACATAGAAGACAAACTTCCTAAATCCTGATAGATGACACTATTTCAGTAGAAGAACTTGAAATATCCATACACACTGTATCCATATTGGATTTCATGGGATGAGCGGAGACAGTCTGTTGATTAAACTTCACTTATGGTATTCTCATATCATTGTCAAATATTGTGCATATATACTTAAGTTTGTTATACACTTTCTCCAACATCATATTTTGGGATATGTTTTTCCTAAATGCTGTAATTGATTTCTGCAGTTGCCTGAAGAAGCTTCTCAATGCAATTTATAGATGATTAAGTAAAAAGTATTCCTTCATTTTGTATTTTGTGTCTAGAAATATTTTACTGTATTTAAACAAAGATTTCCATTATCGGAGGAAATCCTGTTCAAATAATATTTAGCCTAGTTGATCTTATTCATTAAAACATCTTCAGATCACAAAGTTTTGGTTAGCATATTGCATGCTTTCTAGTAAATTATGAAATTATTCTATACTCTCTGTTTTAACACAGCAGCTTCTTGTGGCCACACTTTATTCAAGGATAGGAAATCCTGGACTCTTTATTTGTCCAAACAAAGTATTTACCCTGCCAATAAATTTTCTCTGTAGGAATACATGAGACTTTTTTCTTTCCTAATAATCTATACACTATTAATTAAGCTTTTCTTTAAGCTTAAAGCTTTTAAGTTTTTGTTAATACCATATAGCAATTTGCATGTACTTTAAATCATGATTAACAGTAAAAATAATCATTAAAAGCTAGGTAAATTCTAAAATAGATGATAGTAATAACATTTTAACATACTGTGAGAACAAATGTTGAGTACCACAGCAGCAATGGAGAATCTTAGATTTTCATTTATACTGAATCTTTTTAAAATTATGTCAGAAATGTCTGGAAAATATCTGGTGGGAGTGTTTTGTCTCCATCATGATTGGAAGAATTAAGTAATACAATTTTTATTAGATTCCATTTTAAGCAGACTGCAGAATTCAATTATTTTACTACAAAAATTTAATGATCATTTGGTTAAATAACTAAAGATGAAGATTATTTAAGTTTACAATGCAAACATTTAGCTTTCCTAATATAAACTATGTTTACTTACTTTACAGGCTTATTAAAAATAGAGAATATGTTTAGAAACTTTCCAAAATAATAAAATACACTTGACTTTGTCTGGATTGTTTTCCTGAAAATATTTAATTCTGTGTCTTATCATGTTGTCTTAAGTTTCTAGCTTACTAGAAATACCATAATAACTTCACAGAGCGATGATCTGAAGATAAAATAAACAGTTCAAATTAAACAAAAACATGTCCTTGTCTCTAAGGCAATATTCTTCAGGGTATTTAAGACAATACCACCCTCTCCCAATTCAATGCTACATTTTTAAGGAAAAAACTTGTTCTCCATGGAGAAACAGGAAGCATTACTCAAGACTATACATTTGTAGGATACATTTATTATATAAATTCCCCAAACATTCATTTGAAATGTGAATCTTTACACAATAATCTTGAAACACAAGTTGCTTTTTAGGTACACAGAAGTTGGGGATGAAGCCCTCTGTAGAGAATTATGCAAAGTAATGGATTGGATATAGCAGCATATCATGTATATACAGTAATGGGGGGAATTCTATGAGGTAATGGGTGAAATTACAAAAATGATAGTTTGAAAGAACAAGGGGACAATATTCTGTGAACATAGTTATTTTCTAAGACAATGTTTTAAGATGTTTGGACTTCCAACTCCCAGAATTCATAGCTGGTTGCTATGGTGTAACTCATGATGGCCATAAAGCGAATCCCTGCTTTTAACAGTCCTTTTTTGTGGTAGTTGTTAAGCAAATGCAGTGATTGTTAAGTGAACCAATGGTTCACTACAGGTACGGTTTTGCCAAAACCCAGATGTAAATGCTGGTTTTCAGCAAATTTCATAAAACGTGATCACAGAACACTGCAAATGGCTGTACAGATGGCCTGGTTTTGAGTGCAAAGTGCAGTCGTGTGGCCGTGGGGGGAGCACAATTTTGGAACTTCAAATTTGGATTGAAGTACCTCCCTCCTCGGTCTATTGGAACTTCCAATGGTTGCTAAGCAACCAGTGTTGAGGACTAACTGTAAACATTTCATGCACAGAACATTTCCACCCCTTTAATAAAGAAATCACATTTATGTAGCTCTGTTTGATTCTTTATTTTTACACTTTGAGAGTAACAAGAAAGCTTTAAAAATGAAACAAATACTTCACAACTCTGTAACAGATTAAAACAAAAGAGACACCATGCTATACACTTCTGAAGAAAGTCTGCTTCTTTAGCCTAAGGCAAATATTTTTGTTCTAACATTCATTTAAGAATCAAAATAGATTAAGGAAATTGTTGTGGCAAATTGAAAATATGCTTTTCTAATTAAAAAAAGACTTTGTGACTTTTAAAAGAGCCAATTTTTTATTTTTGCAGATAAATTGATCATGCATTATTTCTTCCTATAAGAATAAAATTCCTCATTAGAACAGTTGTTTTAAAGAGTAAATGCAATTTTTTAAAATAAAATATGGAGAATCAAATCTAAAAGATTGATTTAGCCCATTTCCATTTTAATATTTTCCAGTGTTAAAACTATACTATTTAGATCAGAGGTGTCAAACTCGCAACATCATGGCGGCGACACGTGACTTATCGGGATTTTTCCCCCATTGGTAAACCGGGTGAGGGCGGAGCCAACACGTGATGCATCTGGGCAACAGGTCACAAGTTTGATACCCCTGATATAGAACTACAGGTAGTCCTCAACTTACAACCCAAATTTTCTGTTGTTAAGGGAGACAGTTGTTAAGTGAATTTTGTCCCATTAATGCCCTTTCCTGCCACAGTTGTTAAGTGAATCACTGCAGTTGTTAAGTTAGTAACACGGTTGTTAAATGAATCTGGCTTCCCCATTGACTTTGCTTGCCAGAAGGTCGCAAAAGGTAATCACATGACCCTGGGACACTACAACCATCATAAATGTGAGTCAGTTGCCACAAGTCTGAATTTTGATCACATAACCACGGGGATGCTGCCAAGGTTGTGTAAAAAACAATGCTGTTATAACTTTGAACTGTCATTAAATGAACTGTTGTAAGTTGAGGACTACCTATATAATTTATTTCCTTTTTTAAACTGCTACTTTGTTGATTTTTCTCTGATTATGGTATCTTTAAGTGCTCTGAAGTGAGTTTCGAAAGGGTACGTGAATTACTCCATTTCAGCAGTTTAGCTGAATATCCTGCCATTACACAATAGCCCCATCAGTGCTGCCATACATAAAGTGCACAGATGAAATGCCATTAGTTACATCCAGTTTTGCAGTAAGTCATACATACAGGGTACAAAAACTATTTAATTTACTATTTGAAGCCATAGAACTGCACATTGATAATTACACACGGATTAAGAATTACAGTAATATGTTTTTAAAAGTAAATTTTTTCTGATTTAATTTTGAGATATACAATAATGAAATAAAGTTTCATATTTTTAAAAGGGAATATTCATAACTTCAACAAAATATAAACAAGTTCTGGTAAAATATTTTTTACATGAATTTATGTTACAAGTATGTATTTTGTACTTCAGCAGATTTCATAGTAGCAGAGTTCAGTGGGAAAATTGACCTTGTTAACAAATTGGTGTATTTCAACATTGTAAACAAATTCAGTAAAACACTACACAATCTGTTTCAGAAATATATATAATAACAATACTTAATTTTCCATAATCAGTGGAATTACTAGTTTAACACAAAACATCTTTTAGCCAGCTGATTTAACATTGTTAAATCTAAAAAGCATTCCTGCTTGCAAAGAGGGATATTTGTAGTAAATATTATCTGAATTATTTTCCATGAAGCATTTTCAAATCAAGGCAAGTGTTCTAGATCACCATGTTAACAAAATGACAAAGTTAGAAGGGACCTTGGAAGTCTTCTAGTCCAACCCCAATGTTTCTTTCAAAGACTTGTATTGGGGCTAACTATATTCTTGAGCATCCTAAATGGATATAGGAACATCTATTAAAGATGTAGCTTAAGTAAACTATTTAATATTGCAACTTATTTTATTTATTTTATAAGACAAATAAAATTGTGACTTGGGTACTAATGAACGGTATTGTCTAAGAAAATATATAATGTAATGGGCAATTTAGATTATCACCATCACATACGATTTTAAAATTAAAGAAAAAACTAAAGAGAAAAAATCTATCTGAATAATGCTGCCAAGACACTTAATGTGCAGATGTCAGATAGATTAATATTGCAACTGAGCTTTCAATTCACTGCTGTTTTACTTAGAGCCCCCAGAGTTGTGAGAAATGGCAATCTTCCTAACAGGAAGAACCCACATAGCTCCTGCTCATGCTACCGTCCCTTTGTTTCACTTGGATGCCTCAAACTTATTTTTCAGATTACAGTTATGAGGTCTAAAAGGGATTCACTGACAGATGTGGACTTAATTGGATGGCCCTGTTGTTTCCAAGATAATTTTTAAGACGGGATTAAATAATTTATTATGAAGAAGCATACTTGGTAGGGAAGGAATCGTGTTTAGAGATTATACAAAACACAGATTGTTGCTTAAGCTATTTCTGAGAGTGGAAAAAACCCTTTATAATAGGAGGTTTTGCTGGTGAGGACTCAGTTCTTCAAATAAGTACAACAGATGCACAGAAAAGAGTTATTTCTGCACCAAATACAAGATTCTAATGAAATGAATGGTATGTGATTTATTTTTTCACAATACTCACTTAAATTAGTGAAAGGCTAAACTATCATGAACTGGAAATATATAGCAACTGTTTCTGTAACATTGCTGAAGATAAGATATACTATATCCATAATTTCCTCAATAGTATATCAGTAGAGTGATAGCTTATCACAACTGCCCATCGCACAGCATGGCCCAGCCATAGGTTTGTGTATATCCACTTTTCTAATCAAATGTACTAAGTAAACTGCTTCAAAGAAAAGTAACAGGTAATTTTTTTTCTCTCATTTCTTATTCACAGATAATAAACAAGGCAGAATAGTCAGATGACTAAGAACCAAGTTTAGCACAGTCATACAGATTAGCCACAAATATTTATTTCCCATGTGAAAATATTAATATTTTAGGTCATTCGCTTATTCATAATACATGACATACTAGATTTTTCTTCTAAAAATAGATCTTCCTATAATTTGCAGAATTTTAAGTCTAGATGACCTGAGAATTCTGAGAATTTATTTCATCTCATCTGGAGGACATAAAGTAACAACATTCATAAATTCTACTGGACAGATCAAAATTTTAGTCCCACCAAATGAAGTCAGCTGTTATGGTTCATTCCTCTAAGCATACTACTATACTTTGTTATAAGATCAAAACAAGATGGCATTAAAGGGCTGCCCCCCTTCAACTTTTTGGCAGCATATATTTTCAACTTTCATTTAAGCTGTATGCATGCAAGAGGTAATTTTATAACAATATAAAGCTAAATATGAATATTCACTTGAAATAAATGTTATTAAACACAAAGGACAATGTAACTCACAACCATGTTACCATACAGAGGAACATTTTATTTATGTATCTTTTTCTTAAAAAATAAAAATGGAAAAATTGTTAAAAATAAGGGAGACTAGTATTATTTTAATAACCTAACCACTTCATTCCAAAGAGCTTTAAATTTTATGCCCTTATTCTCAAAAATATATTGAATAAGGCATATTTATAGTCCACTTTGAGTAACAGACTGAAATTGTATTAGAATATGCCACCAATGTAATGTAAAGCCTTTTCAGACAGGAATGCCAAATACAACAACTTAAAAATGGCGTCGTTGTATCTTACTTCAGCTTTTTGGTTCCTTTGTATTTGCTTTCTAAAGTCAGTTCAGAATTTTAGAATTTAACTAAGATGATTAAGAACAATATAACCAACTCCATTGTGAACCAGCAAGCATAATTCACTGAGATTTACAAATGATATGCAATGTTCTCACAAAACCTCTACATAGTCAGCAGCATTGACCAGAGCTCAATTTTCATTTAAAGACTGGACTGATGTAGCGTCACCACAAATCTTGTTACATGTAATTTTTATAAAAATAGAATACATTCCTTTTAGTGCTTTAACCTCTGCAGTTCACATTAACATTGATTGTACTGCAAGAAAGTAAGCAAAATTAATTTAGCTTGGTTATTCCTACTGGCCAGAGATTTAATTTTCTTGGTATACAGTCATGACTTGCACACATTTCCTACTTCCCGCTTGCAAATAATAGTATTGAAAAATGGAAACAGATAAACATCCTTTCTTATCTAGTCCCCTGAGAAGAGAAAGACTTTATAACCCAAAGGAGTAATAAACCAATGGAAGATTGAAAACGTTGCCACTAATAGGCTTTTTTTATTGTGACAAATTTCTTATAAGACCCTCTTGCATGTCACAACTTCACAGTACAGTACTTATTTTTCCCCTTGCTCACTCCAAACTGAAATAGAAGTCAGATTCAAGAGGCAGTACGTACTTATAATTCTGGACTGAGAAAAAAAGGAGTGTTCTGTGGGATTAAAATGAAAAGACTGAAAACCTGATGGGTTTAGCTTATTCTGCTTTTCTCTTCCACATTAAAGTAAACTGCACCATTTTCATTAATTTTTAGACTGAAGAAAGCCACAATTAATTGGCTATTGTCGTTTTCAAGAGGTGTCAAAGTTATTTCATTCTAATTAACCCTTGCCTTCCAGATTTAAAATCTGAATGTCATAAGCTACATGACAATTTTCATATCTGTAATATATAATGTGTAATATATAATGTGTCCTTATTCCTTACAGCGATGAACTTAATGTAAATCTCATTCTAGCAAATGCATACATAGTTAATAATGGATGCTCCTGTAACAGTTTTAAAACAGCACATTGAGGAAAGCTTTTGCATTTTTTGTACTTCAGTTCCTTTTCTATTTTGTGGACATATTTTCCTCTGCTTATGAATACTACTATACAGCTATCTGTAACACAACTCCAAATTGCTAGTAACAATGCAATAAACTTAGCATGCTTCAGAAAGAAGCTAATTACTAACTCTAGGATTCTTTAAAATGCCAGTTATTTTAAGAGAGCCTAGAAATAGTCCATTCTGTTATGTCTTTAACCTAGAAAGTGCTAAAAAGATCATAATGGGGATCCCCAAAACCTGTGAATCTCAGTGCTTCATGATTCATACAAACATTTTAGCTAGCATCTGTTCCAGAACCTCAGTGGGCCAAATCAGTGTGACTGACACTCTTAGCTCTTGAATCTGTCAGACAATTAGTTCGTCCCTGCATAGGAAAGAGAACAGAAAGAGTTTATATACAGTTCTAAACTGTGCAATCAGTCATTTAAAAATACAAACTCCGAATGAAGAAAATGCAAAATAAAAAACAAAGACTGGTACTGTTTTCAGAACTTAAGGTATCTTGGAAGTTTTAAAAAATCCTAAATTCTATGGTTACATTGACCGATAAAGAGTTCTGCCACAGAATAGTGAACTCATGAAAATATAGTAACTTCAGCAAACAAGAAAAAAATACTATGTTGCATCCTGAAAATGCTAAGAGCTATGATTATTTGTAATATAAAATGCACACTAAGTATCATATATTTATATTATAAAAATAGACAAATGTCTCACAAACTGAAGACTTTATCCCTCCAATTACTTTTATTAACCTTTGGTTATTATATTCCACAAGATGTTGGCAGCATTTATAAATAGTTCCATTTTTAAAACTGAAGTGCTTAATTACTTTGGGTATTTTATTTTGGGCTTTATACGAATGCAAGAATATTTCAGACAACTGGAACTACCCATGTATAGGTTTTTACTCTCCTGGTGTTACACATTAGTACTGAAACACCTGCTACATTGTCAACTATGTTAGTGAAAATTATAGGGTTAGTTAACAGCCACAACGTACAACTGGTCATTTAAACAAGACTATTAAATCAAACATGGACAAATATTAAGACATGTGAAGGAGAATCTTCATGCAGACATTATTAAAATGTGACTGAGTTAATATTTTGAGATCTCATTTTTCCCCATGGAAGATTGTAGCACTACCCAATGATTTTCATTAGCAAATACTATGTATTTATTTATTTTTATTTTATTTGTCGCATTTCTATGCCGCCCAACTCCCTGGGGACTCTGTAGAAATTGAACTTTGAAAAAACAATTTTTATAAAAAGTATTGGTTGGAGTTTAAAAATATGTTTGCCAGTGTAAATCTTCCTGTGATTACTCAGGGGCACAATTTATTTTTATTTATCACCCCTTGGGACAAATTAAAGTTGCTCTAGAGTGGGGTGTCAAACTCGCGTCGTCATGTGATGTATCAGGACTTCCTCCCCACTTTGCTAAACCAGGTGGGGGCAGGGCCAGCATGTGATGCATCTGGCCTGTGGGCAGCCAGTTTGACACCCCTGCTCTAGAGAGTAAACCAAGCTCTGTGAGTAGCCTCTGACTTTAGCAAAAGCTAGCAAATAGGAAAAGCCACACAGAATTCCATCCACTGTTAATTACCTTCTAGACTAATTCTCCAATTTACACTGCTGTGGATTGACACTTAAGTGCTTTAGTATGCTGGATATTGTTCAGATATATTTTAATCCTAATCACTAAACTCCAATAGCCATTTAAAATGCCTGAACAGTGAAGATAACCTTGCAAACTTCAGAAAATGTTAATATAAAGCAGTCAACCACAGTTTGTCTGCTTTCCTTTGATAATCAAGATGGAAGACAAGGATGGTTCTGGAAAAGCATTTTGATGATTTTGAAAAACCATGATACGGTAAAATAGTATAAAAAGGATAATATTCCTGCAAAGGGGACTTGAATATCAATGAATTTGTGTAATTTCTAATGCCTTTAATATACTACAAGCCATTATAGAATACATAAGACAAGATAATACAATATCTGCTACCTGAAATTATTTATAAATAGCATACAGATACCTCTCACAACTCTATTCTGCTTCCCTATTATGGGAAAGATAGTAGAAGATACGTTTTTTCCCCACTTATAGCCAATTATCTTTATCATAGTCTCCAGATACCTTCATTCATACAACATTTATGACTTTGTCTCTTCACTACAAAAAACATACATAGACAGATGCAAGAAATGCAAATCCACAACCCAAGAAGACACGTTCAATTACACAACACCTGATTGTAGTCTGAACTGCATGGTTCTGTCACCTCATTTGCTATCTGTATGAAAGACTTATTGTTTCTATTGACAACACTGGAATTTGTGCCCTAAAATATTCAGAATAGAAAGAGCAATGAATTAGCAGCAGTAAACAATATATAAAAGGGTAAAACTGCAAATGTTGATGGCCATTTTAAATAAAATTGTTGGGCCTACATACTAGAAGCTTTGAAATAGATTGTTGCAGTGTTATGACATAAAATTAGGAATGAAACACTATCAAACTTAGTTCCATGTCTGAGTTTGGGTTTTGATATGCCTAAATTCGTCATTTTACCTATAGTTATTTTAAGCCCTGCCAGTAAGGTCTAGTTGCATAAGAATATTATAGGGCTTCTTACTTGAAAATGATCTTCAGTTGTTTTGCCACCCACGTTAAGAATATTCATTGAACTGGCACGCTTCATGCTGGACAGTGAACATGCAATGATAAACCAATCAGAAGAGCTGAAAATGGAAAGCTCTGAATACACAAAACATATATAACAAGAAAATAACTCCTACACTAATAACACTATTATGACTGAAAGAAATACAATTTAGTATACACACATTTTCCTATATTTATCACAAAAGATCATAAAATTTAAGATTTTTTAAAGTACCATTTTATTAACAATTAAATTCTTTTATTCTTAACTGGTCAATTCCACCATAGAGCTTCTAAAACTCAAACTGTATAAACCACCATACTGTTTTAAATTATTATTATTTTAAAGGTAGATATAGTACTACCGGTATATACAGTTTTTTAAAAAAATCCTTTAGTTAAGAACATGTCATTCATTCTTGGTAACTGAATGGACAAACAATAGCCCATCTTGACTTTTCCCTTAATAACTTTAATTTAAATTAAATAATTTAAATTTTTGGTTTTTAGAGATTCTCTTTTCTGGAGATAGTTTCTCTGATCTGGATTACAGATTGTAGAATGTAATACATATAAGGCATTGTCAAAATTCTGCCCTAATATTCTAACATTAGCCAACTGATATCCACAATCTGCAGAGATTTGGTAGCAAATCTTACTGTATTAAACAACGTAATCAACTCTTAAGCCCCAGAGGATGTTATTATCATATTTAGCTGTAACAATGCATATAAAACCTTGTAGAATTTCCATGATATATTCCAAGATTTATTGAACAATCTTCCTACATTGAACTACAGCTATAATAATTTAGGGGCTTCTAAAATTTTAGAGGGTTTATCCTTAAAGATTTAAAACCAAGTAGCATAATACATAAATTACTATTTTTTTATACTCTTGGTGTGCTCAGTAACTTTACATGAAGTAAATGTAGGCAAAACCTGGACATATGCCAGCTAGGATTCTTATGAAACTTTAAGGTCTAAAACAGTAAAGTTGGGTGACTAATTAAACTTGGATGTTTTGGGATGAAAAGCTTGAAAGAGTTGACTATTACTATCCAGTCAGTTTACAGTAGTCATTTGATAAGCTATAAGGTAAGGGTTTTTTTAACAGTTTAACAGAAATTTGCAAGTTTATTCCCTGCACTGGCAAGGTCACATTGTGGTGGCTGAAATTA
The DNA here is from genome assembly GCA_032468215.1 of Stegonotus admiraltiensis. Classification (NCBI taxonomy): domain Eukaryota; kingdom Metazoa; phylum Chordata; class Lepidosauria; order Squamata; family Colubridae; genus Stegonotus; species Stegonotus admiraltiensis. Next base: position 347,748 of record JANHZT010003858.1, read on the forward strand.
CTTGGTTTTATAGATTTATGTTGAGTAAAGCAAGTAGACAGGCACACCGTATCTTTTGGCACAGATTAGCCAAAAGACAGCCCCAGCAACTCACCTATGCATTCCTAATGGTAAGTAGTACCATTAATATAACAAGCCTTGGAAATTCAAGCAAATTTATTATAAACTAAGGTATACAAAATAAGAAATATTTACACTGTATTAGTGCCAACAATAACAATATATTTCTGCATATCCAAGAACTTCAATGCATGCATATTAAAATACAGGTGTTATCAACATAAAGCAGTAAGTCATGCAATATTTACATGTTATTTATTTATATATACTGTTAAACACATATTGTTAATCTAAAAACGTTTAACACAGCACAGATATGAACATCTGAGTTTATCAGCTTTTAAATGAGAATTATCCACAGATGACACTGGAACATTAAATAATCAATTTGACTTCATACCCATGGTGATATAAATTTAATTGTTTTGCAATATACAAGTAGTAGTACAGGATATGACCATTGCAAATACGGGAAATCTTTGACAAGACAACATCTGTTTTTTACGTGTTTCAAAATTTTCTTCTGCATTAGAATCTGCAACCAGGTCATGATACTGTTATTCTTGCAGCACCATTTCTTCAAGTATAAATCAATAAAGTACAGAAAATAAATCCTGAGGATTTTAACTAATATCAGCACTAGATAGCCCACTAAAGACAGGGCTGTGTAAAAGGGCTGAGACTGAAGAGAAGGACATTAGCATCAAGAGGCCTACCAGTTAATTTAGAGAGGTGGAAGGAAGAAGCCTAGAATGTTATCTTATGGCTATAGAGTACAGATGTACACGGTTTGTGACTTCGTTGCACTGCACTGGAAAATCACTGTTTATGGCTTCTTGTCCATAATAAAAAATTAAATCTAAGTCAATTTGATCTGAACATACTCTGCCTAGTGGAGGCTAGAATTGAATAAAGAAAAACCTATTATTTACTGCTGAGCGTTAATTTGATTTCCTTAAGCGTGTTCACTAAACCATTGGCCCCAAGTTCTAAGCTGGAGGTAGGTAGTGGTGTAGATTGTTCTATAAAAAACCCCAAACAAATCCAACCCTAAAAATTGACATTATGGGCCAATCTTTTACTGATCACACATAAATATCATCATGGACAGATACCACTTCAAATGAGATACTAGTTAGAGGTTAAACTATATAACAGTTTGTATTAAATAAAAGCAGGTCAGAATCTTGTTATTCTTCTAGTTAGGCAAATTCCCACTTGCAGCAGCATTCAAGGTGTCATAGATGTTTTGAACCTATGGATTTATGATTCACAAACAGCAGTTTTCCAAGAGTAAACCTCTTAAAACAGGCTGTCAAAAGCAGTTTGTGATACTGCTCTGAGACCTGCTATTTTGAATCTAAAAATCATGGCCATTTATATAAATGTTTTAAATTGTTTCTTGACTCTTAGCATAATAATCATATTTAAAGAAATGCAGCAGGATGAAAGTAATATACGAACAAAAGTAATAATAAAAATAAAAGTAATACACAAATCTTCATTTATTTCCTTCTCCCCATATCCAATACTATTCAAAAACTAATAGGTTTTTCACTTGTACAGATTTATCAGAAAAAATGATCTCAAATGAATAGAAATAGCAGATCTCATTGAAAATAAGAGCACTTTAAATAATATTGTTATTTAACAATATTTTACAGAATGTATATTTTCAGAACAAAGTGGGTTGCTCTTTGGAAAGCAATGAAAGTAATTAAGTATATTTTTATTTGTAAACCAAGATTTTTTTAAAAGTGATGAAAGCATATGCTAATACAACATTTTAAAGCAATATAAAAGACCTGCAAAATGTATACAAATTTTTAAGTTGTTTTTTACTCAAAGACAAAGAAAAAAGGCTGGTTTTAGAAAAAAAAATACTGTTGAAAGAAACAAAAGGCGCATTTAAGTATATTTTAAGGAAAGAAGTAGGTGGCTTTGGAAATATTTTGCTATTATTTATTGACTGAAAATCTAGTAGTTCAGAGAAAAAGTATCCCCAAAACGTTTAATTGTCTTATCAATAACCTAAATACTGAAATATTCCAAACTAGAAAGTGACAGAAATAGAAAAGATTATGGGATAAAGGCCCTGATGGTTACAAACAAAGTAAAAAGATAATCACAAGCAGAAGCAACCATGTTTACTGTAGCAAAAAAAGAATCACATCTGACTAGATGCTTTCCTTGTTAAAAGAAAGACTTTCATTTCCTTTATTACTGTTACCTGTTTGTCAAAGCACCATAGATAGAAATAGATTGGTTTCTATATTTCCAACAAGATTGTCTCCATTTTTTTTTTACTGAAAATGGCATTGCATAACTTCTTGTAACAATTAATAATACTTTCATGTAATAAAATCTATAAGTTTATTTACTTAGATCTGGAAACAACACTCTCTATCTATCTCTAACTATATATATCTGTAACTCTGTGTGTGTGTGTGTGTGTACTGATGATATTGGTACCAAGTATATCTTTTATTCATTACAAGGACTGGATAAAGAATTTCAGTCCATTTTAATATAACAATAGTTTATTCCCAGGAATTCTAGACAAAGTAGATGAAGCAGCTTTTATTAATATGTGAGAATTGAAAAAAAAGTTACGTTTACATGTTTATTAAATGTAAACAGGTACCCAATTAAATAGATCTGTACAGATTCAATAACCTAGTTTGATTAGATTTTATATATATATACATCCATCAATTTCTCATGTACCAATTAAATCTTAATAACTTTTTCAGAATAAATTAAAAGGCTCATATTTTGTTACTAAGGAGAACCTGCTGAAATTCCAGCCAAGTGCATAGTCATTCTATGTGGGATAACAGAGCAGTCAATTCTTGAACTAGTCATTTATATAATATCAAAATTTTTACAAAGCCATAATACTGTTTACAATCAAATTAAGGGCAAACTTTTTACAACTGTTTATGACCAACTTTCAACAACATCCTGTGTACTGCATTTTTTGTGAGAACTGCTTCCTGATTAAACTCTGGTGCATTCGCACAGCAGGTAAACCCATTACACAGCAGGATAGGTTTAGGCATAATTCAATTCCCATGTGTTGCAACACATCTAGAAATAATTACCCAGGACTTTCTCGTGAACTTCCTCCCTTCAGTTTTCTAACCAGCTTCTCGCTGCTGCGTCTAATTGAAGCACGAAGTTTGCTAAAGGAACCACTGCGTTTTAATGATCCAGTGCCATCCTGAAAAAAATGAGCACGTTTAAAACTACAGAATCATTCATCCTTTGTCAGAGTTTAGCGATCACAACTAAACACCAATTGGTTATGTTCTGCTGTCATTGAAGTTATAAGCAAGTATCTCAATTTCAAACAAAATTTAACAAAAAGTTATTCTTAACAGATAGAGTGGACAATCTCCAAGATCACTTTGAATCTTAATTATAAGATTCTGTGATAATGGCTCTGAAATGAACAGATTAAAAATAAGTACACAGCATATTATCTATCAGGGGTGCATCACTTCAACTTAACCATGATGACAAGTTATCCAAGAATTACAATTCTCATACATTTCAATGAAACAAGTTTTGGTAGATAGTTTTAATAAGATAAAATGTTTTAATTATCTGAACACTTAATTGCTCATTTCCACTGAAATTAAATGGACGTGTATCAAAACAGTATAGGTAAAGGCAATTCCTTGCACAATAGCCAACATTTCTATTAGCAGCATAGACATCTAACCCACTACTGCATTCTATGCAAGCCATGATGCAGTAATAAGAATACAACAAAATCCCACCACCAAACAGTAGCATTATAGTAACAGCTGAGTGAGCAAGATTTTATTGAGGCTCAATCTCATTTGACTCATACGTAGCAAGCAGATATTAAGAACAGAAGCATATGAGAGCACAAAACATTTTAAATTCTTGCACTTTAACCATACCAGTATTCTAGAAAGTTAAGATGCAAGGCCATAATTTTACAATAATATATTTGGTGACATGTTACTTCATCTTCCAGAAGACCAGTTTACATGGTGAAATATCTGTTAACTTTATTCTCTAAGTAACTTGTTTATGCTTTATTTCAAGTTACTAATACCTTGCCGTTTTTGGAAAATAAATCTTTCCATACACAAAAGATCAGAAAGTACTACGCAGAAGACAGAGACAGACATCAGTTGGACTGAGTTTATTAGACAAATACACAAAGTCACCCATCACCAAGATTAGTAGAGAAAAGCGTAATTGCATTTTCACATGAATACTAAACAGTACTGCTACTTTTGAATAAGCATTAAGTCAAGACATCTATATTGATGTTAAACCCTGTTATAAGTCTAAATACAATGTAAGCATGTGCCTTACAATTTGAGTTTTTTAAACTAATTACTTTGTCAAAGTAACTAACCTTCATGCCATTTTAATTTCTTGTGTAATAGCTTAAACTATCTTTCATTATAGTGAAACATCTACTTATGAATTTTCATTCTTAGTTTTGTTAACTCATCTGTTACACAGCAAATGGATATTAAGACTACATTCTAGAAGACTACATATCTGGCAAAGCGACACATATACAAGAGAAAGATCCCCTGTCCCAAATGTAAGAGACACCAGCACTGAAGAAGTGGCCATTTTTACAGGAAGTATAGCTGTGACAAAGATCTTAAGGGATTGCTAAATACACAGCAGTCAGTAGTGGAGAGAAGTTAGAGCTTGAAGATGGTGTACGCCCGTCATGCAGGAGACAGTATTAGAGTCAGAAAAGGCATCTAGGCCTGTCGGACAGAAATGGAGAGAGAAAAAGCTGGATGAAACTGTTGTGGAGAAGGTTCAACAGTTTTCAGTTTCAAGCTTGTTAATACTTGTTAACAGTATTTCTAGGTCACATAATTATGTGAATTGCTCCATTATAAGTATATATATACTTAGCAGAGAGGGGGAAATTGAATATTTTTAAAATGAAAATAAAAGCCTTCAAGTGCCTTTGTCTTCTATTGCAAAACTCTTAGCATTCGCATGCTGAAAGAATCAGAATCATCCTGTGAATATAACAAATATAATTGAGAATATATAGATTTTATAGCCAATGAATTTCCATTAAAAATACACATCAGCCAAAGTCAAAAGGGACCAAAAAACCTTTTTAAAAAACCAGAACAAGGTAGAATAATTTAATTTTTAGATATTATGAACAATACCAATGGGAATAAACGTGCTCATAATAAATGCATCAATATTCCAAAACTTAATTATAGTGTTAAATTAATAAAGCAAGCCTCTAGTCCTTTACATTTAAAAAATAGAAGAAATGGCAAGAGTTTTGCAACGATAAATTGCCTAAACAGAAGAATACTGTAAGATTTGAAAGATACCTGTTAGAATACTTGTATTGTGGCCTCAACCTTTCTTTGAATAAATACTATTTATCAATTCCTTCTTTTTTCTTCCTTCGATTAACTGTTTTCCACCTAGATTGCAAGGAGGGAAGTGTGACAGTTCTAAATTTACACCAACCTCATATTTATTAGTAAGATCCAATGAGATTGGCCTGCCTTTATCTTAAACATCTAATGAATACTTGGTCTCCAAAAGCAGAGAAGCAGAGTATTACCCATTCCTGGATGATCTTCCCTGACACAATGGAGAACCTAGGCAAATTTTAGGCCTGACAAATCTGTGTGTATTTAATTAAACAGTAAAGCACCAGGGGCTTATAACTAAGGCTTAGGTTACCTTTGATGACAAAGTCAACCTAAACACTTGCTTTCAATATCAGAACTGAACTCCTCCAGAGTCACCTCAGCGAGATGGGTGGTATATAAGTTTCATAAATAACCATAAGTTTACAACCACAATTTATGTTCGCAATTTATTTTCAAGTTTTTAAAATTTAAAATTTTAAAGTTTTAAAGTAACATTTTTTTGTATTTATTGTTTAAAATACTGCCTTGACCACTTCTACAACGAAGAATGTTGTAAGAATATGGTGTAAGAATTAATAAAACACCCTGAAGCATTACTGTCTAGGTAGGATAACCAGCCCTTCTTTTAAAAATATATATAATAAATGTAACATCTATTTTTAATCAAGAGGCTGTTCTGAAAGATTTTAAATTTTTGTACCTTCTAATCAGAATATATAAATATGCAGTATATTGTATCCCAATAAACATTTAAAATCTATTTCCATTGCAATTACTTGCCTTCAGTCCCTTGAGGACTTCTAGGAACAAATGGCAGATTGAAGATGGCTCAGCGAAAAGCGGACCTGAAATTTGCTGCTAAGAACAGGGAGCCGTCAAGTAGATCAGCTCCTTTGACCTTCTCTTTAGTGAGATATTAAAGTGAGTTCGGAATGCAAAAGAGAGAGGCTGAAAATCCCTATCATATTAAATTTCTGTCCAAATAATTATTTCAATATCACAAACTGCTAGGATTATTTTAAAGATGACTTTTCAGGCAAAGATAACAGTTTAAAACAATGAAAAATGATTAATATTCTTAGAGAAGAATCTCAAATTTAGCATCATAAGAATATGATGGATATGTCTAAATTACAGCTGCATTTGACATGATTTAAATCTGGTTTACTCAACCCTAAAGACAACATATTATTCAAAGCAGATATTTCCATTTTAAAGGAAGTCATTTATTGATCAGAATATTTTAAAATATGGACTATTTGTGATCTAGAAATACTGTTTATTTCCTTGAATGCTCTATCAATCGCAAATGTGCATATATCTTAATAAAAAGTAAAACACATGCAAACAGTGCATCTTCCTGCACTTGAAAACTGAAGGCATGCCAAGCAGAGGAAAAAAAAACAGGGAAGAGTACAGTACACAGTTCTAATTCCAACAGGAAAAATAAAAGAATAATGAGGTAATGGTGTTTCTATTATATGCTGATTGACTGTCTTAGCACTGTTAATACTAAATTAGAAAGAAAGTCAAAGAAAAGTCAAAGACAAAGATGAGCAGGAAAAAAAGTCAAAGAAGAAAGGAATAAAATAGAGCTACACAACCTTTGGGGCTCTAAAATTCAGGCAAGATTTTAGAACAGAAGAAATGTCTGAAAAATATCCACTATTGAAAGTAATCTACACTTCCAAATGCAAGATGAATTGCTATTGATTTCAAATGTATTATAAAAACAAAATTATCATGATGTGCTTATGATGAACAATAATTCTATCTGTATCCAGTTAAAAATCAAAGCTAGAAAACTATCTGCTGCTACAACAAGCAAGAATCGTTATAACAATGATAAAATTATCCGACAAACAAAAAACAGATTCAATTATTTAACAACAATACTGGCTTTAGAAAGTGCTTTTTGTTTTAACTTCTATGGCACACGTTTTGCGTTACCCAATGGGAACAGATGGCATGAGATAAAAAAAAAGTTTTTTTTCTAAAGATGCAAGACTTCCCTGGTGTTTGGAAGCAGTAATTTATCCAGCTGTAGAGCCATATTTTATTTTTGCATTCTAGTGCCATGAAGTTTCAGAAATGTTGAATGCAGAAGTAGATTCTGCAGCCCACCTCACAGCATACAGGTGGTCCTAGACTTACGACCGTTACTTGGGACTGGAATTTCTGTCATTAAGAGATGCAATTGAAAAGTACAATGTCATGTGGCCACATCACTTAGCAACAGGAATCCTGGCAGTCTTCATTGAAGTTGTTAAGTGAATCCCATTGGTGAATAAGTGAGGACCCTCTTAGATCTAAACCATTCCTGTTGCTCCCTCCCCATCCTGAGCTCCAATAAGTTAAGGGAGCATTCTTATCTCCCTTCCATCTCTGCCTTTGGCCACTATGCTCAACAGCACTTTTTGATAGCAGCAGCAGCAGCACAAAAAGGAGGCCCAAGGCCTTCAGCAGTCTCAGCCAGCCATCACTACTCCTGGATCCCTAGTTTAGCATCAGCACTGCCAGCGACATGGAGTGCCACCTTAAGCCCCACACTTGCAGCCAATTAGAGCCACAGCACAAAGTCCCAGCCACCACCACTGCCCTGCACTCTGCAAGTCCTGCCACACCCAGCTGCTCTTCACCATCTTCTTCTCACTGCTGATAAGGCAAGCCCAACCTGGCTAGAGGTGAGGCAGCTGCTGACTATGCCAGACCTTCATCCAAAGGCCACTCATGTCATTCTCTAAATCATGTGTGCTCTTCTCACAATGCTTCAGAAATCTTCTGAGGCCTTCCAAAGTGAGTCCTATCTGGGGAATGGTGTGAGTAGACTTGGTGTGGCTGGCTGAGGCTAAAGACCCTGAGCCTATTTTAGCTCCACCACTATCACCACTATCACCACCACCACCACCAAAGAGGCCACTTTGTATAAGGTGACCAAAAGAACAAATAACAGGTGGGGGGCAGAAGGGAAAGTGAGGGGAGCTGAAGAACCAATGCAATCATAAGTACAGCCAAGTTACCAAGCACCCAAATTTTAATCACATAACCAAACTTGTTGTTCAGCACCACTGTAACTTTAAATGATGAAGCTGAATGAATGTTTATTAAATGAGGACTACCTGTATGGAAAAACCCAGTGGATTTCATTTATACAGAAGTTATTTTCACTTTGTTTTCACAATTCAATGTCTAGGGTTTTTTTTTCTTTTATATCATTCCATCTGAGTTTACAGCAGTGTTCGCTTCCTGAATCAGCAAACTTTTTAAGTGATAAAGAATACAAGCATGTGACTGTCATACTTTGCTTCCACTAAAAAAAACATTAGCTTGATTTAGGCAGTGTATTAACTAGGACATTCAATCAGCATTCAAGCACGCGCAGCAAGTTCCAAATATTAATTCCTAGATTTTCCTCATTTGAGTATTTTCCAATTGATTTTAAAATATAAAAAGCAGGATTTTTCTTTTACTCAAATCTGCAGATGAATATAAACCAATATGTTATAACACCAACAGAATAAAAACTTTACTGCACTGTGTACTGTACTCACCCCATTCCATTCTAAGCTCATACTCACTTCCTCTCCTCCATCAGGTCCACTCTCATACTTTACCACATCAATATTAAGGCTCTCACGGCTTTGCCTTCTCTCTATACTTTCTGGATCATTGAGTACTTCAGCAACTTTTTGTTTGTGAACATTGTCAAGTCCCTATTACAACAAGGGGAAGACAAAATAAACATCAGCGAGGAGCTTTTCAAATCACTCCGCCTTAACGAATTCACAATAAATGAAGATTAGAAAATCCTTTTATAGTTTCCAAGATTCTATATTTATCCACAGGGTAGCTTTAAATATGTTTTACTAGGATCTGTGTACTAAAATTCCTTCCTTGATCTTGTTCAACTTATTAGGGCTTGACACTGGAGCAAGTCAGATTTAGTTGTGTCTCTTTCAATCATATGGAATGCACAATGGATGGCTCACCCAGGAGTCCCTCTCAGTCTCTAAGCAGCCACTAAATAAGCATCATACTCCAACGGAGTCCACATGGGTTTACCTAGTCCATACAGAATATACATTAGAACAGGATTCATCCACATGGCCTACCTTCAACAAGTATGGCCAGTAACAGTGTTGCTGGACTCCGGGCCCTACCCCAGCTGGCTCAGGTTGTGCTTGCCCTGAGGTATCGTGTACTCAAAGAACAAGCAATACAGTGCACAGAGCATGAAACTGGTGCTCAGGCTGAAGGCCCGTTCTTCTCCAGCCAAAGTCATCATGCCACGAATTGTCTGACTGTTTTGCTGGTTAGGTGTGTCTACTCCATACAACTTTTTAAATCTTTCTTGTCAATGTTGAAATATGAAAAATCTATATACAGTAACTTTCTTTTTCAAAGATAGTTTGAAAGCTCCATAATCAACAAGACAAAGAAAGAGAGCTCATAGCTGAATAAAACTAACTGTTATCAACGTAGTTTAAATTTGTCTCCAAAATCTACGTAAATCACCTTGGTTTGATGTTGTTGCTTTTGGGTGCATCTGAAAAGCAAGATTCCTGGACAGCTCTTGCAAGGTTTTTTTACTTTGGTGCTGTCACTGATCGTTTGTCCTTGTTTTCTATGCACTGCTACATTCTCTAGTGACCTTTGTTTATTGATTTGGAGACCGGTATTCATTTAAAAATGTAGAAAGGACTCCTTTATGGTCGGCCTCCTAAGCTCCTATGTATGCAAACTGTGATCCTGCGCGTCACTGATTAAACAGAGGTGCTTAGACAGATACTGAATGGTTATTTGTCAAAGATGCTAGCAGTGGATTCTTGTACTGGGCACAGACTTGTAGTCAGTGGTGCATTTTGCTGCAAAGATATCTTTGAACTTGTTGGTTTGGTCCGTTTATGGCAGGTTTTCTTTAGTATTGCATGCAATAAAGGAATACATATCCTTTGTTCCTAAATTTATTTTTCTTCTGCTCTAAAATAATGATGATATAATATCAAAAATTTAAACACTTTAAACATTTTGAAGAACCTTTTCGTGTTATAGTACTTGCCTGTTTACGGGACCTCATTGCTGCCTCTTCTAGTGTTTCAGCAGCTTCAAACTTTCCTTGACGTCTGTAAAGTGCTCCAAGATTCTTTAAAGTAGTTGTAACTGTTGGACTGTTAATTAAAAATCAAAATTATTTCTGACAGCAGTCCACAGCAATCCAAGCTTGCAACAATCCTGCTTAAGACTGCATTGGAAGATTAAAGGCCCATGCTCATCTTAAGCCTAATTAATAATAGCACTCAGACTTATATACCGTTTACAGAATCAGCATATTGCCCCCAACAATCTGGCTCCTCACTTTACCAACTTTGGAAGGATGGAAGGCTGAGTCAATCTTGAGCCTGTGGGACTTGAACTGCTGAACTGCTGGCAGCCAGCAGCCAGCAGAAGTAGCCTGTAGTACTGCATTCTAACCACTGCAGCACCACAGCAGTATGTACTAATAAATTAATAAAGTAAGAGGCATTTATTTCCTAACAGCATTGAATTTAAACACTTGCCTGTTATGGAAATGTTCGTGCAGAAATCAGGTTTCATATTGTAAGTGATTTTTGGATAACATACTTGCAAAGGGCACAAATTGTTTTCATGGTTATTTTAGTCCGTTTTATAGCTAGTTCTAAAGCAATAGCTTTAAAACATACAAATTGTATTATCAATTTCCGTTTATTAACTTTGTTCAGTTTTTTTTAAAGGAAGAAAAACTGCATAAAAATATCTGATATATAATACTCTGCATTTGATTTATAATTTTTTGCTACTTGTCTCTTACAGCAAGTGTAAACATTTTTATTCCAATAAAAGAAGTAAAACCACATCTTAATAACATTTTACAAGTTCAATGCCACATCAATATTAAAAATAGGAATTATTAAAAACAAAGAGCAATAGCAAAAATAACACAAACATATGAAGTGCGCTCCTTCTCTCAAGGCACAGTGGTTATGGTGCTTGTCTAGCATAACCACTTTAGGCCACAAAATGATTTTAATCGCTATAGTAAATACATTAGCTAAAGAGCAGCACTCTGTAGCTATTGACTGCAGAGGTCTTTGCAAAACAGCATATTCAAGCAACTCAGGAATATTCTTGAGAATGCTTAAGATTTTTCTCTAGAGTCTAGACCCATGATGACAAACCTGTGGCACGCGTAGCCATATCGGTGGGCACGCAAGCTCAGCTCTGGCACTCTTCTGGGCCCACCAGAAGTAGGGAAACAGGCTGTTTCCTGCCTCTGGAGGACCTCAGGGGTGGGGGGTGGGGAAGGCCCATTTTTCTCTCTCCCCAGCCTCCAGAGCCTTTCTAGGATCTGGGGAGGCCCTTCTGGTGGGACCGGAAGTTGGCAAATGGGCCATTTTCGGCCTCCAGACGGGTGGGGAAGGCCGTTTTCGCCCTCCCCAGACTTGTAGAAAGGCTCTGGAGTCTGGGGACAGAAAAAAAAACGGGCCTACCAAGCCATTGTGTGCCAGGAGCAGGGGGAGCGGGGAGAGTTGCGCACATGCATGGGGGCAGGGTGCATAGAATTATGGGTGTGGGCAGGCGCTTGTGCGCCTCCCCCCCCCCCGCTGGCATGCAATGGCAAAAAAGGTTAGCCATCACTGGTCTAGACCATATTGTTCTGGTGGATGGTTTTATGATTTTTGAACTGAAAATACTTTGAGATATTCTACAGAAAACATTACAAATGGAACAGCCATTTTTTTTTTGATCCAGAACACTGGAAACACTTCAAATGCTTCTGGTTTCAAGAATTTACTGCCCAAAACTGTCAAACTCCCCCACTCTCCAAGAAGAGCCAAGCCTAGCGGGAACAAAAATTATTATGATTCCTTTACATTTCAGAATTCATAGTATTGTTAACAGCCAAACACTACAAATGATTTGGGGAAAGTATACCTGTCAACTTTGCAAGCTTTGTACCAGCCTCCATATTCACCAAATATCATGCCATCTTTTTGTTTTCCCTAAAGTGAGAGCAATATATTAAGAAGCAGAAAAATGGAATATAAATTAACAACCACATATTTATTTATACATTCATTTCTGTTCTTTAATTCCTTACCTTGCATTCTTCTCTCTCCTCAGCGTGCATCCAAATTGGTTTGTTTTCATCTATGTAAGAGTAAAATATTGAATTGTGAAATAAAATTACCACCATTCCAGAATAATGGTTAAGGAAACATTTTATAACTACAGTTGTGCTCATATGTTTGCATACCCTGGCAGAATTTATGATTTCTTGGCCATTTTTCAGAGAATATGAATGATAACACAGAAACTTTTCTTTCACTCATGGTTAGTGTTTGGCTGAAACCATTTATTTGGGTAGTTTCTGTTGTTATTATGATTGAAAAAGAGTAAACACAGTTGATTGATTATAAATGGCTTCAGCCAAACACTAATCATGAGTGAAAGAAAGGTCTTACTTCTATTGTTGTAAAGATTACCCAATTCTATCTTTTTTAAAATAAGGTGAATGCCATAGAAAGTTATCTCATCCCATTGTGTCAAAATGCATCTACCTTCCTAGACATTGTGAAAAAAGGACCTATTTGTGCTATTTAAAGTAGCTTTGATCTCAACCAGCCTTCAAATAGCACATTGAGAGAACACAGCTGTCTGCTAAAGCATTACAAAGTTTTTCATTGATAACAGTATTTCTGACAACTTATGCATCCTTGTTGACATAACTGATTTAACGCAATGAAGCCACTACACTGAAATTATTATATACAATCTGTATTTCTTGTGTGAAACAACACTCAGCTGACTTATTTTTTTAGTACTATATTTTACTACACTGGGCAGAATTCTATTACTTATGAAAAGGGGCCTAAAGCAGACAGATAATTGTAACCAATGTCATTTGCTTTTTAAAATGCTTCTTCCATCCCTTATTCATTATGTACTGAAATAACCGATGACCTGTTGAGTCATCATTTTAGAGCTATTTCCTTATCAGATTCCTCAATGCATTCAACAATGGCAGAGCTTCTAATGTACTAGAAATGTTGTTAAAGCTTCAGGGAGATATTCAGAGATGTACCTGTCTCAAAAGTAGCCCATGTTGAACTGTAAAGCACAGTCAAACATGAGGAGTTGAGCGCAGAATATGTTTTAAGACATTTTGTATTATGTTTTATAATACAAATAAAATAAAACATAAAATGTTTTATAAAATTCACCAAACTTCAGTTCCACAAGAGTCATGGCTCCTGGATTTTTGAACGCATTCTGTTAAGTTAGCCCATTTGAAATACCTTGGTTGAAAATTTTTTGCTCTATGATGCACTGTTATGCCCAGCTAATGGTTGCAGAAACACACACACACACACACACACACACACACATAGAGGGAGTGAATTCTGCTCAATTTAAAATGGGGGGGGCGGGCAGATGGGTTGGGCATACCTCAAGTACAATTTGAAAAATGTATCACTTGAAATGATCAGATCTGCAGAACTAATATAGAAATAAATATGGAACTAATATAGAACTAATTCTTAATGTAAGATTTTTTAAAATTTGTATTATTTTTAAAAATGTAACATGCATACACCATATCATTTGGAAAATAATATCCGTGTCTAACATTTTTTCATAATACAAACATTTACCATCCACGGAGCCAAATTCTCTTTCATGGGCACGAGTAAGAATCTCTTTGTACAAAGTTTCTGCTTGCTTAAATTTCCCTTGTTTCAAATAGCAGGATGCCTGAAGAGAGAAACCATTACTTTAGCATGTTTTAAATTTAAATATCAGTATTAGCACTTGTGTAAGCATTTGTAGGACAAGCCAGCAGCTAAGATCACAGTTTCACATTTTCAGCAAACGAGAAATACAGTGGCTTACTTCTCTGCTTTTTATTCTATTATACAAACATACCAAATTATTCTTTGTTTTTGCTACATTTGGATCATCTGGCCCCAGTTTTGTTTGGTAGATCTCAAGTGCCCGCTGATAGTAGTATTCTACTTCTTCATATTTGCCCTGGTTCTGACATAGTAATGCCAGATTATTTAACTGTTTGGCAACATCTGGATGGTCTTTTCCCAGCACCTAGAAATAAAGAGCAATTCCACATTAATTCTTTTCTTTCTCAGATACAACTAATATCTATTTGATTGGGGTGTGGAGATAATCTTTATCTACTCTTTTGTCAGTGGACCTACGTATAGTATTCATTTTTTATCAATTAATGGCTGATTGAATTACTGCTGTCACATTTACTCAATGGTGGGCTGCTGCTGGTTCAGACCGGTACAGGTGAACTGGTAGTTCCAACGATCAGCTGTCCCCACCCCATTCTGTCCTATATTTCCTTCTTTCTGGCTCAGCTGATTCGTGAGGCACAGCTGATTTCCACGCCTTCGCTATTCTACTTACCAGGGCTGCCTTAGAAGGTAAGCAGCTGAGCTTCAAATTGCTGTATTTTGAACGCTGTGTGCAAGCCAGAGGTGGTATTCAGCCAGTTTACACCGGTTTGCGTGAACCATTGGCGGAAATATGGCCAAGGTTGCCAAACCGGTAGCGATGGCCAGCTGGCCACGCCCCCGAACCAGTCCCCCGGCCGCCACTCACTCACCCCACCAGACATGTTCGTTGCTGCCAAGTTCTTCGCGCACGTGCATTGCAAGTCCAATGGGATCCACATGCACGAAGAACATAGCGGTGACAGCAGCAGCTTTTTACACGACTTCTGGTACTTTTTGGCAGCCTGCAGCCAGGGAAGGCTTCTCTGCCAGCTGCTTTCCAGCAGCGGTGGCTGGGGGCCACCAAAAACTCCAGTCAGCTTGCCTTCCGGACTCTGGACCAGCCACCATGGAAGGTAAGCCGCCCGAACAAAGAGGCAGTAGTGGGGGACAAAGTGGGGCTAGGGCTAGGGCCACTAAAGGAGGGGAAACGGGGGTGACTGGCGAAGGGAGGGCAGGGATAAATAGGTGGAAATTATAAAAAAATTCCTACCTTTTACTGTGGATGTGGCTAGATGGAGAGTCATGTGACTGAGTGGGTGTGGCAACTCACGCCCACTCAGTCACATGCCCACCTAGCCATGCCCACTGAACCGGTAGTGAAAATTTTTGAAACCCACCACTGGCGCAAGCGTATTAGGTGTGTGTGCACGCGCATAATGCGCGCTCACAGAACCAGTTGTTAAACCGGTTGCAGCCCACCACTGCATTTACTTTTCTAGTTTTTCTTACTGATATCCTTATAATGAATGTATTACAATAAATTTTATGTTTCTCAAATTAACCATTTAATTATATCCCACGCCCAAAATTTATCAATCAGCAATAGCAGGATTCATTTACATGCAATGCAGATTTTAAGAAGATATACTGGTTCATGATTTTCGTGTTAAAATGCTTAAAGTTTTTCAGATATAACTTTATAGAATTGCTTACAGTTAAACAAGTGTGGAAAGCTCTAGCAGTGCCTTTGCTTGGAAGTTTTGTATAATGGTATGTGGGGAAGACCTTTAGAGATGGAGCGAAGAAATGCTGTGTGGGAATAACCAAATAAGAGAGGGCATAGCTCGCAGCTGGATAGTGGGTAGAGCAAGAGGCTCATAAGGACCCTCTCTAGTTTCTCGGTTTGTAAAGGAAACGACAGATTTGTACTTTCAGATTTGCAAGGTTCTATTAATGTAGCTTTACAATAAAGTACAATTATGGTCATGTTTCCTGTCTGGTCTACCTGGTAAGGCTGATATTTTGGATGGGAAAAGAACGTACCATGAATGATTCTTCCATTGACTCTATTTGCAAAAATATATTGGAAGGCCAAAGCAAATTTTCTAGCACAATTATGTTTGGAAAATACTATCTTCTGTAGAATACATAAGAGTAAATAACTATACTTAGTCCTTGACTTTACGACAATTGAGCCCAAAATTTCTGTTGCTAAGTGAAACAGTTGTTAAATGAATTTTGCCCCATTTTACAACCTTTCTTGCCACAGTTGTTACGTGAAGTTGTTAAGATAGTAACATAGTGGTTAAGTTGTTAAGCAGTTGTTAAGGTAGTAACTTTGCTTGTCAGAAGGTTACAAAAGGTAATTACATGATCCCAGGCTACTACAACTGTCATAAATGAGTCAGTTGCCAAGTGTCTGAATTTTGATCACATGACAATGGGAATGCTGCAACGGCTGTAAGTATGAAAAATGGTCATAAGTCACTTTTTTCACTGCCATTGTAACTTTGAACAGTCACCAAATGAACTGTTGTAAGTCAAGGCCTACCTGTAGTCTCTGAAGGATTTAATCTAGTATATTTTCAGTAAACAAAGGCTGGGCAATTAAATTGTTGTGATATGCCAATCATATTAATAATAATAATAATAATAATAATAATTTTATTTATATACCGCCCTTCTCCCGAAGGACTCAGGGCGGTGCACAG
>JANHZT010003859.1:92212-103229 GCA_032468215.1 Stegonotus admiraltiensis
TGAACTCGCAGTAATTGCAGGCAGCTGGAAGCTAAATACTACCTTTAACAGTAGCATTAGTCTGCATTAGTCTGCTGTGCCACTCAGACTCCTTTTGATTGAAATTGTGTTGTCTACAAAGTGCCAAAATATTTATTTAACTTCACATTGTGTTTCAGAAAAGTAAACTGAAATGGGTACTGAAAAATACATTAGCCCAGTATAATTATTTGCTTCTATGTATTTTCACGCATAAGTACATCAAACCTCAAATTTGTGAAGATGCAGCTTTCTTTTGCATTTAATTGGTGCTTCATTAAAAGTATTTTTTTTAAAAAAAATCCTTACATGTTCAACATTGTGGTACACTTTCTCACAGTTGAACTCTTTGCATATAAATGGATATTCAACTAAACTGTTAACATTCTTTAAAACAAATGTATGGTAGTTGTGGTACTCATACTGGTATGTACATGTGCATGTTAGTCTTTTATGAGGACATTTCATACCTCCTTGTAAATATGGTAAATAAGACTGTTTCATTCCAAGGCATAGTTTGGCATATTTCTTACTAGTTAAAATTTGTGTTCAATCTCCTTCTCTATCACAATGGATGATTGGGTAGCTAGGGACTAAACTTAAGCTGTCCCAGGTCAGGAGTATCATCAAAGTGCATCTAGAACTTCAATTGTGAACAAACAGATAATCATTCTTTAGCAAACAAATCCAGTCAGAAATTGTTGATTGTAATAAATATTTATAAATGGGGTAAAAAGGGTTAGGGTTATTATTTGATGAAATAACTTTCATATCTCTTTAATTTCTAAAGACACTTGTGTAGTACTAAATTATTAATTTCTATTTTTCCTCAAAATAAATAAATAAACAAGCAACAGAAAATACCTTTTTAATCTTTTCATCTTTTTTCAAGTAAAGCATTTCTTCAGCCCATTTGTATTTACTTCACACTGCATCACTGACCTACTATGGTATATTCAGGAATAAACTGTTTTATACACACACACACTTCTGGGTACATCAATCATTGGGGATAAACTGATCAGATAGATCCTGCCTTCCTGTGGAGGGAGGTACCATAAGATATTCTCAAAGTCAACAGGGCATGATCTGACCATGACACAAGGGACAAGTATAGTTACCCCACAGTTCACATTGCCAGTGCTCTGACAAGAAAACCATATCCAATGAGTAACCACTTTTTCATATTGAACCATGGTCCACGGTTCATGATGACCTGGGATAGGTTCATGGTCACTGTACTGGCCATGACTTCCTAAGCAATTTTTGAGGTTAGCCCAGAGACAACAAAATGAAGTCCCTCCATAAGTCTGGGGAACTCCACGGCCAAGCAGTTCAGGCAAGAAGTTTGCCAGGCAGCCGGGAGTCTGGTACAGTAACAATAGTCCCAAATGATCTTCATAATCAGGATCTCATAAATGGCATGTTGTGGAGCAGGGCTCTAAAGGTCAACAGAGATTCCCGGATGACAATTTAACATAACAACATGAGGAGATCAGTAACAAAACGAATACCTCAGCATAGCATTTTGCTTAATATTTTTCAATGTTAACATAGTTCAGGATAATTTGACACGCCCTCACTTTTTCTTCAACTCTGAAATATATCCCTTTCTGTCACAGAAATTAATCTCCAGACTGGAAAGAATAAAGGATAGATCCTGCTATAACAAGTCTCATTCCACCCATTATTTAGCTTCGTTGTAAAATTCTTTCAAGTGTCTCAGATATACCACTGCCTATATTTGTCAACTGAAAATATTTTCTTGCATACCTTCTTTATGATTTCAGTTGACAATAATTTCCTAGACCAAGAAAACATAGATTGAATGCTTTCTTGTAAACGCAGATTTAAATGAGTTATAAAAGGAACATAGCAAATATTTTTTTAATGGAATCCATCAAAGAAATAAAACCTATAAAGTGTTTCTATTAAAACTTCAGTAATAGGTTTTATTACTGTTGGATACTTCAAATGTGGACTAAAGAGTTAGAATTTTCAATTAAGCCATATCATTGGCTTCAGGTCCCCAAAAATATTAATGTGGTATTTACTGATTTGAGATTAAGGTTGATTCATCAAAAAATTGTTTTTCGGATATGGATAGGTTGGACTCCCCAACGAATGTATTTGGAAGAACAATGTATTTGTTAACGGTGGCGGGGTTTTATTAAGCCACATGATATGGTCATGTGATCATTTAGGGGGTACTTTTTAGATGCATATAAATTAAAGGGATTTAAATAGGTTTAAAGCAAAAAAATTAAATGTTAAAGATGTTAATGTAATGTTGAATTATACACCAAAGCTTTAAAATTTGATTATTTATCAGGAACTGTGGTTTGTATCAAGCATGAGGATGGTGGCAAAAAGGTAAATTGAAAAGGTAAAGGCAATATTTTCTAATCAAAATCTGTAGATATGTATGTATGTATGTATGTACATATACATATGTATGTATATGCATACGTATATGTATGTACATATGTATATGTATGTACATATGCATACCTATGTACATAAATTAGGAAATTTTATATGGCCGCCCAACTCACTCACAGTGACTGGGTGGCTTATGGAAGTAAAGTTAATATTTTAAGATTAAAGATTGATTTGGTATGAAAAATAAATATTTTAATTAAAAATATGGTATTAAAAATAAATTTTAAATGAAAAAAATGAGCAAAATATAATAAGAGTATAAGGAGTATGAATTTTATCTTGTCAACATGGAAATCAAAATGAAATCATCCAAGCAAGGAATCCATACCGTCAATCTTCACTTTATCATGAAATGAAATGTGGCCGGAGACATAAGTCCAAAGGAAAGTAATTTTTTTTTGTATATGTTTTATTTGCGGTTTTCCTTTAACAATCAACATATTTTGTGGCCAGTGTGATGACCGTGTCAATACATTTTTTACACAGTGCTAACAGTAATAATACGATTACATATACGTAGTTTTTATCTTTCCGCATCTAACGTTAATATGCTCATTATAATTATAATATATTCTTTTATGTATCAATATGCACTATATAATACTATTTTCCCAGTTTATACTTATTTTCCCCCCACTTGTTGGGGTTCTTCCATATTCACCTTTTTATCTTTAAACAGTACTATTCTCACTTTATGATTCTTTATCATAAAGGAAAGTAACTCTTAATGAAGATAAATTCTCAGATAATCAATGAGTTGCCTGATTCTCAAAGGCAGCTGGATGACCTTCTCTCAACACTGCATTTGAAAGATCCAACTCTTTAACAAAGTTTTATTAAGCATTTCTACTATGGGTGCCTTTGTTTGATTTATTAAGGGTTTCGTTTGTTTGTTTGTTTGTTTGTTTGTTTGTTTGTTTGTTTGTTTGTTAAGGGTTTCATTTATGATAATGCCCTTTGCAGCAAACCCAGGCCATACTACTACAATAATTTACATTCTTGAAAGGGTGGGAAGAACTGCCTTGTGTATGGAATGCTGAATATGGAAAGGAAGTGCTTCATTTTACCCCAAAAAGAATATCCCCTGCCATTAGGCTTAAAATGAAACAAATCCAGAGGGAAACAGCAGAGTCAAACAAAAAAACTGAGATAAAATATTTGATCTGATCTAAATTGGATTTTAATACAAACTGGAGGCATATTGTGGGAGGAAAGTACTAATTTTATTCCACAGATATTTATTCCCCTTGGTTGATGTGTACATAGGAGTTTGATTTGTGAGCATTTTAAAACAATTTATCTACACCACTGGATTACTGTGGGAGGCAGAGTGCTTATTAACAAAACTGCAAGTACCCTTAGCCAATATATTAACTCCTCTGGGCAAAAGGAAAAAAAGGTGGAATGAAAAATTGCATTTCTTCATCCAAAACAGACCAAAACTTTCTCCACTCTTCTGTTCCTCCTTGGTTGTTCCTCAAATGTTAAACAACATTCTAAGCAAACCAAGGTAGAGTGAGGCAATCTGCTTCCCATAAAGAAATAATGTCAATATATCAGAACTCATAACCTAAATTTTACTCTTCTTAATAAAAAAAAAAAGCATGCTCATTTAATAATCAAGCCCCTTATGTTCAGTTGGTCTTACTGTTAAGTGTACATTGGATTATATCCCAAGTCTCCAAGAGAGCAAAAAGTATTTATGGAGATTATGAAACAGTACAACCTAACGGTTTGTTGTAAAATTATTGTCAGGTAGGGTCAGGAAAACGGAATAACTTGCACAACAGAACCTTTCCTAAGAAAGTTCTGTTGTGCAAGTTATTCCATTTTAAGAACTTAAGAACTTCCCTGAACTTCAAAAAACCGTTTCAGAAATGTTATACAGAAATGGTGCTAAAGAGCAAGAGAATACCTACAGTCGAGTTGTAAAGATAAAAGTGTGTATACTCAAGCAAGTATAAACTAGATTTTTTTTCATTCCAGTTATATATGAACCAAACTGAAGAATCAGCGTGATATGGATTTTAGAGTACAAATGGGAGATGGCGTTTATGGCAGAATAGTTTTTTTTAATTAATTCTTGCTCACAACTATTATTGTGTCTAATCTAATTTCTTGAAGACATATTTTGACAAAATATTGGTTTAATCTTCTTTTAGATCAAAAACATGAAAGTACAATTGTATCCAGCTAAATAAACAAGACTGTTAAGCATTAAGGCCTTGATTTATGAGCTGCAATGAGGTTACAGCTTAGACATTTACACAGCATTTACATGATGAACAACAATCACTGAACTGGAGAAAGAAAAAATTATTACATTATATCTGACTTTTACATTTAAACAGACATAGACATAGTTTTACATTTTCCTGCTGGTTTATACACTTAATCTCTCATTCTATATCCATTTTTTTAAAAAAATCAAAAGATTTCAGAAAAGATTTCTGAGAGTTAAACAAACAAGAGTATA
Source organism: Stegonotus admiraltiensis (assembly GCA_032468215.1). NCBI lineage: Eukaryota > Metazoa > Chordata > Lepidosauria > Squamata > Colubridae > Stegonotus > Stegonotus admiraltiensis. Next base: position 97,149 of record JANHZT010003859.1, read on the forward strand.
TTTTACACATAAATAGAAGTGATTTTATCAATCGTTTGATATAAATATAAATAAAATTAAAGTTAAAGTTAAAGTTAAAGTTTATCCACCAAGTAATGGAGATGAATAGACTGCTATATTATTTCTCCTGACTATAGCCACCAAGTTTTCACAAATTTCCCAGCATTCTCCTTTTGAAACTACATTACTGTCACATAGATACTGCTATACATTCTCTCAGCATGCAGAATACATCAATTGTTAAGTACTTCTACTCAAAATATCTCCTCAGGTATCTGGAAATGCACATTCAGCTTTCTGTTAAAGGAAATTCAAGAGCCTCTTTAAGGCATTTGTTTAATGCTGCCCTTTCCATTTTTGTTCTCATGATTACCATCTGTTTAACCCTATCTCATGTCATTTCTCCTCAGTAAAAAGATTATAATTTCGCTTCTTCAAACATCTTCCATATACACTGCAGCTCCCAAAAGTCCAAGTCAGCATGACCAATTATTAGGGGACTTGAAAAGCATAATTAGCAACACAAAAGAATATATACTTAAAACTAATTTCAGGACTCAGATATACTATTTCAAATCCAGGATTCATAGACACTATTTCACATCTACGTGGACTGCTACATAATGTGTCACTATGACCTCATATGACAAAACCAAAGAAAAGTGGAAATGTAGACATCCTTTCAGAAGGCTTTTGATTCTGCCATATATTTTGGTGGTAATTTAAAAATTCTTCATTATTTATATGCCATCGAATTGGGTGGACTCTTAGCAACCAGACACAGAGACATTTTCTATAATGATTTATCCCCAGCCTGACCTTCAAGTCTTTTAATGGTCTACCCATTTCACTGACATCGCTGTCCACTTTTCTTGCCAGTAAGTGGCCTCTTCTTTCATTTATTTTATTTTATTTTCTAGCATTATGGACTTCTCAGCATGTAAAAAAGGACAGTTGGAGCACTGTCTTGATGCTTAGGATTTTTGGTATTAATTCCTTCAGTTTCTCAAAAAATGATATATATAGCATATTTTTAGTTAATTTCTTTGAATTTAAATTCTTAAGTCCTTTGAATTTAATCTTAAAATAAAACAGAACCAAGGAATCAGGTAAGTTTTGGATGTGATGCTTTTTATGAAACAAGCTAAAATGGGAGAGGGATATTCATTGAATTTCTAGCTGTGTTCGTATATCCATGTGGGCGTACACATGCACTTGCATGTGCTACAGACATTTTGAAGAAAAAGACCTGCCAATTATGTACATTGCTTTATCCTTTAAACTGTGTGGTTTCTATTGAAGAATATGTGGGTGTTATAGAAATAACAAGCAGGTATCTCATGATTTCCTATATCTCTTGGTATACTTTTATCTCTATTTTTAATTATTTTAAGAGTAGAGTAGAGTAGAGTAGAGTAGAGTAGAGTAGAGTAGAGTAGAGTAGAGTAGAGTAGAGTAGAGTAGAGTAGTATAGAACAGTACAGTACAGTACAGAACAGTACAAAATAAAATGGGAATGGGAACAGAACGGAACGGAACGGAACAGAGCAGAACAGAACAGAACAATGAGTAATTAAATATTGTTCCAAGACACAAACTCTTTATTTCTATTGGTCATTTTATGTAATGTGCTCCTCCCTTATTGTTATCATGATAGACTAGAACTCTATCTCTTTTTTCAGCTTTCCTTCTCTGAGAAATTAATTTTGCATTAACATATTTGTTTCTTTTTCAAATTTACTCAAGTTTTGAGAGTCGTTTAGAGTATTGGTTAAGGCGCAAGGCTAGAAACCAGGAGACTGACAGTTCTAGTTCTACCTTAAACATAAAATCATTTGAGTGACTTTTGGACAGTCATTTTCTCTTAGCTGCAGAAAGTAGCCAATGACAAACCACTTCCAATATTTTGACAAGAAAACTGCAAAAACTAGTCCAGGCAGTCATCAGGAGTCAACATTGTCTTGATGGCACATAAGCACTCAAAAATATCCTCAAGTTTTACAAAACAATTACATAATTTACCTTGATAATCTTGGGCATAACCATGCAATGACATTTGGAGGAGAAAGTCAAAAATCTGCAAGATGGTGAGTGGGTGTGATACCCTGATCTGTTTTCCTTTTATGGAACATTGTTTCACACATGGAACGTTGATAAAAGGAGTATAGTTTGTATTGGGGTGGGCAACTATGGCCCTTTTATGATTGTGGACCTGTGGCTGGCTGATTGGAAATCTGAGAGTTGAAATCCACAAGTCATAAAGGGGCCGTAGATGCTCATCCCTGGTTTGGATCATAATCCTACATCTGCCATTGTATGGATTGGACTCTTACGCATACTGCAGCTACCATGATTCCAAATAATTTAGTCATGGTTGCTGCAGTAACCATACAGATCCAAGGTGAATGTCTGTAATGTTGAAACATGTATACTAACTACACTTTCTCTCAGGTACAAAGAAGATACTTTTCACTTCTTATGTTTTCCTCTCTGTATCATAATTCTGATGATTATGATATTAGGACTATTGTCATTCTTCATTCTTAAAAAGCAAAAATAATATTTTCGCTTATTTTTTTCAGAATCCCCTCTCTTAATCCTTTTATCCTAAAATAGAGACAGTTTTTGGCCCACTTCACCTCCTCGCATCTCCAATTAGAAATCTCAGTAGTCTGCTAAAATAAAATAGCCTAAACAATTTCTCTACACAGATGCAAAGACATTCCACAGAAGATGGGGGAAGTAAATTAGCTTCGGTTTCAAATCTCTGTGAGCAGATGTGAAGATTTTTATAATACCATACAGAGATATTCTGCATCTTTACTGCAAATACCTAAAATGCCAAAATAGCTTTTTACATTGGAAGTCGAGCTGCATTTATCTTCCATATAATTTGGATATAGGAGATGGAGACCAAACCTTCTGTTAGCATGAAATATAAATATCAAAAGAGAAACCTAGTAACCCTAAATTCCACATCTTATTTTCAAAATGCAGAACACAGGCACAGAGTTCCAAGTCTGGATTAATTCAGGGCATCTGAATTTTATTGCAACTGCACTAAAGAAGGATATATTGCTTTGAAGTTATTCATGCAAACTATTATACTTTTAAAGGATTAGGTTTCCTTTAGCAGTTCTGCTGATAATTTATAGCAACACATTTGTTCTGCAGCCACAGATGCCCATAACAAATAAGCAATAAAAGACATGTTGCTATATGACTAAATTAAGGGCAAAAAATATAAGGGTTAATATACTGTTCCAATATATCTATGCAAAGCATATTCCAGCACCATCTTTCTAAAAATACATATATTCTTGTTATATTAAGTAGCCCCATGACCAACAATCCTGAAGTCTGTTGTGCTATACAAATATTCCTCCTACATATAATAATATTAGGACGGAGGGAAGAAAAAAGAAACCACCAACGTTTCTATTAATACCAAGGCAGAACATGAGAGGCATCGAGTATATTTACCAAATATCATCCTCACTAAAGCTGTATTTTATATAAATTAAGATTCAATCATCTTTATTTTTCAGTTGTGTACCCTGCCTTCTGTTCACCATCATGAAATATTGTTTCACAGTAAAACTGAGTTGGGTAAGAATAATTCAATTTATTTTTCTTTTCTGATTTATTGTTTTAATATAAGTGGACATAAACTAATTACATCTGTGAATCACTATTTTACAGAGTATTGACAGCTATTCAATAAATTTGGCAATCACTGACAGAAGACTACTATTTTCCTTAAATGAGATACAGGAGAATTTTTCTATAGAATTTGTAGAATAATTCTCCTGTATTTCATCTACACAGAATCTGGGTAAAGCACAAAAGGAATACAAACTGACGTGAAATTGAATTTTTTGGGATGAAAGACTAGACTAGTTTATACATGGCTTCTTAAAAATTAACAACACATATTTCTTCCTCATATCTGGAATAGAATTAAGATGAGTACAAACTTTCCCCCTTTGTCCCAACATTGCAGGCTTAATCTACAGTAAATCAGGTCCCTCGTGCCTTCTAGCAGAGGGGAAATAAGTTGGTGTTTAGGAGAAAAGCAAAACCAGGAGTTTTGTGATATCTTGCATACTAACACAATTATTATTGCTTGCAAGTTGACTATGATTCCAGAAAGCTTAAGTGATAGGAAATGTGTTAGTCTTTAAGGTATTGTAAGATTCTGTGATTTTGTACTTACCATTTCTTCTTGAAGAAATCTCAAAGGTACACAATTTTTTCTAAGTGCAATCATTCTGTCTTAGCATTCACTGTTCTGTGCAACAAGAACTACAATTGCAGATAGAAGTGCACAGTGCGGAAATTTAAAAAGTCTAGTTATGGGAACAACTATCAGGAACAGGGATTGCCAGGAATCTTTTCTGAAAATGACAATAGAGCTACTGTCAGGGTTCTGTCAGGGTACTGTCAGGTATAGTGTGAGCAATTTCAGCCTGCAAGAGGTCTACTTTCAGAGGGCAGTTTTCACCAAAGCATGCTATGTTCAGAAACCAAAGATTTTCTGGACCCATGTCAAGCTTAGAAAAATCCCTGCTTATTATCAGTCCTTTCCTTTTAAACATTCATGTGCAATTGCCCTTGCTTTGCCAATCTGAGATTATCTATTTATGCTAAAAGCCTAAGGAATTCTGATTTCCTGGCCTTGATTAAGAAATGGATCATAGTAGCATAATGGGCCAGGAGTTTACAAGAGACATTTCACATTTTTAATGCCCATAGGTACAAAGCTGCTGGAGATATTACTGCATCCAACACATCGCAAAATAGCAATAGCACTTAGACTTATATACAACTTCACAGTGCTTTACAGTCCTTTCTAAGCAGTGTACAGAGTCAGCATATTGCCCCCAACAATCTGGGTCCTCATTTTACCGACCTCAGAATGGCAGAGATGAGCTCACATGTTTCAGGCAATGATTATATCATATGTAGTCATGATCTCTAACCAGTGGTGGGTTGCTCCCGGTTCGCACCTGTTCACAAGAACCGGTAGTAAAAATTTGTAGTAGTTTGGAGAACTGGTAATAACATTGGCTGGCCATGCCCCCAAACCGGTCCCTGGCCCAGTCGCCGTTCACTTACCCCGCCCACCTCATCAGAGGCTTTTTTTTTTTACTTTTAAAAGCATTTTTTCTACAACCTCTTTGGCCGAAAAAATGGTTTTAAAAGTAAAAAAAATAAAAGCCTCTGATGATCCCACGGCTCAACTGAGATCGTCAGAGGCTTTTCAAAGCATATTTCTACAATCTCTTCAGCCAAAGAGGTGGTAAAAAAAATGCTTTGAAAAGCCTCTGACGATCCCAGCCGAGTTGCCCGATCGGCAGAGGCTTTTCAAAGCATTGTTTTCTGCCACCTCTTAAGGTGGTAGACAAAATGCCTTTAAAAGTTAAAAAAAAAAGTTGGCCACACCCACCCAGTCACATGACCTCCTCACCAAGCCACGCCCACAAAATAAGCCACGCCCACAGAACAGGTAGTAAAACAATTTAAAACCCACCCCTGGAAGCAGGTGTGAATATAACTACTGGCTAGGTTTGGTGACTCTGGATACTGAATATCCAAAGAGAGAGAGATTAATCTGGAAAAACATGGATTTCGTTACTACAGGGGTGAGCAACTATGACTCCTTTACGACCTGTGGACTTCAACTCCCAGAATTCCTGAGTCAGCATGCTGTCTGAACACTTTTATTGATTCATTACTTTTATATACTGCTTTTCAATTCAAAAGCATCAGCAAGAAGCTGACTCCAAAATGCAAGATCCTACCGCCATCTCCACATTACCGCATTGGAAGCTCCACTTCTTCTAGACAGGTGTAAGAGAAGGGAAAAATGGCGGTGGAGCTTGTGGTGTGATGTTGCAAAGACAATTTCTTGATTTGCCTTCTCTCCCAGACTCTTATGGATCTCATTCATTTATTTATACCCTCCTACCCTCCTACAACTCCTACCCTCAAAACGACGCTCTAGAGCACTGCACACCAGAACAACTAGACACAAGGACAGTTTTTTCCCGAACGCCATCACTCTGCTAAACAAATAAT